>JADKXX010003673.1:0-66857 GCA_017310255.1 Butorides virescens
TCACCCTTCTTGAAGTGGGGAGCCCAGAACTGGACACAGTGCTCCAGATGGGGTCTCAGTGGGGCAGAGTAGAGGGGGAGGAGAACCTCCCTTGCCTTGCTGGCCGCACTCCTCTGAATGCGCCCCAGGATGCTGTTGGCTTTCTTGGCAACAAGGGCACCCTGCCGGCTCACAGTCAGCTTGTTGTCCCAACTTTGACTGCTGCCAGTCAATAATAGAGGAATGCTGTGGCTAAACCTAAAATTATGGGGTAATACAATGCAAAATAGCAACATTATCCAGGTGCTCTTGCATCTATTGCTGCACCAAGGTACCTAGGATTGTGTTTTTAGGGGCGACTACCTTTGCATTATCTAATTCAGGGGTGTTATTTCCATGACTGGCTGCTTCTAACAAACATGCAGCAGTGCGTGTTTTCAAATGTGCCAAACTTCAAGTGTGAACCACAAGAGAACTTGCAAGGATTAAATGGCAGGTTTTGATAGAAGCTGGTTTTAGAATAAAAATGAGTGCTGAATATTGTTTTGCTGCTAGGTTCATGAACAAACCTGGCTCATTTTTACGCAACGATTTGGTAGAGAAAAAAGGGTTATAACTGTAGTATGGCATCTCAGCTTCTGTAACTTAAAAATCAGTTCCTGATTCTTCTCTTAACCTGAAACAGCTGTCACGATAGTCGGCGATGGATAGACAGGCGTATCCTATATTCTGCTGTTTCTTGAAGATTAAATGTTATGTTACCGTGCCTATAAGGTAAAGAAAAGTGTGGTTGAGCGGTTCCCCCCCCCCTCCTATCCCCCATTGCCTCCTCTGTTCCTGTACAACGGAGTGGTCTTGGGTTCATCCTGGGGAAAAGAGATGTGACTTTGGCCGTGTAAACTTGAATTTGGTTTTTGGATTGCAGCAAGAGTACTGTGGAAAAAATGCTAGAGGTTTAGCACTGCGGTTATTGCTTAACAGCAAACCATTATGTCTTCCTAACCAATGATGTGTAATATAATATATGTCTATATATATGAAAATTGTATCTGCTGAGTCCTTGTGACTCTGTTGGGCTGTCAGCTTGCAGATGGGATGAGCTCAAGCTGTCCGCACAGTGAAAGCTTTTCCAGAGTCCTCCCCATGTGTGTTATTTACTAGTGGCCTTGTACTTGCTGACACCTGTAACCAAACTATATACTTCAGGTTGGTGTAATTCCTGCATTAATTTGTTTTAATGAAACTGGAGTAGAGGAATAAAAAGACTGAGATTTTTTTCAGTTTGTTTTCCATATTTTTCAGAAGGAAACAGGCTGCACTTTGTCGCTCCTCCCCTTTCTCCCTTTCCATCCTTCCACTGTTCACATATCTAGACTTAATTTTAGATCTGAAAGCGTATTTAGAATAATGTAATTCCTTGCACAGCACAGCCCGTAGCAATTACTAGGTGAAGATCTGGGTTGGAATCAATTTCTGATTGGCCTGGAGCGGTGATTTTCAGATTGTTAACCTCCACGGATCAGTTGGCTACTGTGGAGATGATAACGAAGATACCCAAGAGCAGCACTTCTTTATTTCTGTCTTGGAATGCGTGAGTTTGCTCCTCAATTGGAAATCTCATAGGTTTTCAGACAGAGAAGGATTGACCACTGAATCAGAATTTCTCAGGAAGAGGTACAGCGTGTTTAAGATAAACGACCAATGATGTATGATGTCCCCAAGTAAGTTCTAGTATTTGATCATCCCCACGTTAACGTGAGTTCTGCATGGCCTGAGCTTGTTTAGCCTAGAGAAGAGAAGGCTTGAGCGACGCTTAATCCTAGCCTCTGACATCTGTCAGACCATTGTTGGGAAGACGGAGCTGGGCTTTTTGCAGGGGAACTTGCTGGGAGCAGAGGAGCCAAGGGGCATAAACTGGAACAAAAGGGATTCTGGTTGGAGGCGAGAGAGCTGCCCTCTGCATGACGGCCAAGCATTGGAACAGGTCGCCCCCAGAGGTTGCGTAGCCTCCAGCATTTTGGTGATCAGAGTGGGTAAAGGGATGAGCAGCCTGGTCTGGTCTCCTAGGTGCCCCTGCTTTGAGCTGGGGGGCATCCCTTACAACCTGAATTACTCCGTGATACTTTGCATCGTCTCTTCTGTTGACAGCATATGCCTTTGCCAAAGGAAGAATGGTCGGTTATCAGGTGATTCTTGGTGCAGTTGAATAGATGATCTGTTTGAGAGAAGATTAACTGGTCCTGTGATGCTGGTTCCATTGTGTTCCTAGAAAGCATGCACAGGAGACACACCTATCTTTGTAAGTTGTAGTGGCTGTAGAGAAGAGATTGAAGGAAAAATAGTCTAAAAACTGTTTGTTGCTTTACTTTTGCTTTTTTTTACTGCAGTCTAAAGGCTGCTCGCTCTTTTTAACCCAAGCCATCAGAAAGACATGCATGGTAGAAGGTGGATGAGTAACAGGAGCTGAAGCAGCTGAGAGCTCTTTCATTGTCCCTATTCTTGTTAATCAGTAGTGAAGGGTGTGGCAACTGATGGTCTAAATCGTGTTTGCTATGGATTCATGTGTACCCCTGGACCAACAGCCCCAATTTCAGGGGAGCATCAGTGCTCTCTTGTTGCACTGATTTTCAAATCTTCCAGAAAACAAACTTGAATTCAGTCTTAAGAGAGCTTAACTTTGGTGCAGTGGTGTGTAGGGCCAGCTTTAATACCCAGGGAGCGTGCTTTATTTATGCGCTGATTACTGACGGAATAAGTGTAGTCGTAACTGGGTAATAGATGGCAATTTCTTTTCTCCGCTGGCATGTTGGAATGTATTACTTTGAGGTTTTTCCTCTTTAAATTCACTGTTTTCTTTCTTGGCGTTCTGCAGATCAGAAAGCCTTTACTGAGCTTATTTGCCTGGGATGGTTTGTTCACTGCTTCTTCGAATGCAGCTTGCTGCTTAAATGTGGCAATCCCTGGGAGACCACCTTCGTTTTCTTTATCAATTTACACAATACTTTACTATTCCTCACACTAGTTTTTGTTGACGTCAACAGAAAATGTAGGATTTCTATAGAAGTGCAGGTCTGCCATGCTTGAATTCAAAAAGACTTATTTTTTTAAAATTTATAGCAGTAAGCTTACATATGTCCAGGTCTAATAATGCAGTAAACACAGCTGCTGGCTGAAACAATTATTTGGTCTTTCTCTATACCATGGAGATGTGCCGATAGCCCAAATGCCCCAGGTGTCACTGCTGCTTACATGTTGCAGGAAAAGGCTACCTGTTTATTTTTCTCTTGGCAGGAGACTCTTTACTTTTGCCAAGTAAAAAGGTGGCTTTTCCCCAAGTTACACCTCCGAGTAGCTCTGGTGATGCCGCTTGAGCAGGAAGATGACTTTGTGCTGTAGCATGCTTGCAGAGAACTCATCTTCAGGTGGTTTCATTGTTTCTTGTTTGTTGAAGGAAGTGGGAAGAGTTTTCATCCAGACCTTCTGCAGAAATTGGTCTTTTAAGGACCGTGCTCCTCTTGGAGTTACGGGCTGTCTTGGTGTGTTCGTGCTGATCTCTCAAGCCCAGAGTTAAGGCAGAGAAGGAAGGGGGATGAGTGTGGGTAGGAACATCTAGGCTGTGACAGGCCATGGGAAAAGGTTCTGTCTTTCTGGATTTTGTGGACAGAAAATCACAGAATTGTTGAGGTTGGAAAAGCCATTTAAGCTCACCAAGCCCAACTGTTCCCCTAGCCCTGCCATCCCACCACTAAACCCTGTCCCTAAGCACCTCATCTGCCCAGCTTTAGGGTCAGGTTGAGCAGCAAGAAAAGTGCTGGGCAGTATAGACTGTGCAGGCTGGGCTGCCGGGGTTGTGGGGCCCTATGGAAGTCCTGCTGATGCAGGGGGTCTGTGACTGCACGTAGGAAAGCCTGGCATTATGGGGAGCCAGGAGGTTCTGCACGGTTTGGGGTTTGAATTCCCTCTCCTGTGCTGTGGGATGCTGAACAGAGGAGCTCCACTGTGTGTTCAGGGATGCTGTGTACCCCAAGGCGTTGTGCAGCAGTGGCAGTGCTGGGATGAGGGGTGACCATGGGATGAGGGTGCTGGGGATACCGTGGTGCTGCATAGGATGAGCTGTAGGAAGCATGGTGAGAGATGCGCAGAGGAGTTTACGCTTGAGGATGCAGCAGCGTGTGGCCTGGCAAAGGTATTGGAAAATTTGATTTGGATGTCACTGAGCAAAAGCCCCCCACGGAGCAGCAACCCCGGTTTGGCAGCGTCAGTGTGTACCTGTTGAAGAGCGAGTTGCTGGCAGCTGCAGCTTTTGCGCACTGTATTGGGTTTCAGCTTGAGCACTGACTGCTGGGTGGTGCTTGAGGTGGGGATAAATTCTCTAATATGGTCAGATTCCAAGAAATTGAGTAACGTCAGTGGAGGTGTTGTGCTCTGTTGGTAGCTCACCTTTGCTGCTGTGCCTCTGCGAAGAAGCTGTTAATCAAATGGGCTGTGATGTTCTTAAGCAGATGCAATGAGGTAGGTTTGGTTTGAAGTGACAAAGAAAACGAATTAACTTAACAAAACTGCCTACCTTTCCGTGAGGAATTAAGGTGGAATATCCAATAACACACGTATACAGTAGTAACTTTCAGCAGGTGCCTTTAAAAGGACAGCTGTGCCACATCTTGCATGCTTCCTAGCTTATTAAAACCTCTTTCATCTGGCTTAATATTAATTAAATATTCTTGCCTCTGTAAGTATTACCTTGGAGTGAACTATGGGTAGATTTGGCTGGGTAGCTCTGAGGCACCGCTGTGTTGTCCTACTGTTTGACAACATCAGAACACGTGCGTTCTTCCTAGCTTTGGAATAGATTTTAAAAGCCTTTTGTATTACAGTTATCTCATTAAACTAGCCTAATAATTGTATAAATACAATCTTACATGGATTGTATCTCATAGAAAGGGACTGGGCTTGATGACGCACAGGACCATTCCTAACTTGTTCTTTCTTTAGGTATGTCTCTAAGCTTCTTACGTCTATGATGACAGGCAGAAAACATAAGGCAGCATGGAGGAAAAGGTGACAAATCGGAAAAGGAAAATAAAAAGCCTTTCCAGGGAGAGTGAGTGTGTTTAGCAAGTGCATGTATGAATGGCACAGGAAAAAGAGCAAGTTTGTAACAAAAAAAAAAAGCATCAAAGATCATTAGTTTCAGCAGCATTCTTTTTTTTTTTTTTTTTTTTTTTAGTTTGGTTCTCACTTCTGGTAAAGTCAACATTATAACTGGTCAAATTTATACTGATTTTTTAAAAAATTCATTTAATGCTAGTTTACCAGCCAAAATACAAATTAATTTTTTGGTAGCTATTTCGAGATAGCAAGCTAGCATACTCATTTTTAGTTTTAGAAACCATAATACTACTTTCTGTATTTAAAATGCAAATTTGTTAATTTCTTGCAGTCTCAAAGGGTTTCTCACTGTTGCAGGACTGAACAGAAGGCATCTGGTGCTTGAGTGAGGCAGCTGTGCCTTGAGGTGAAAGCCTCTGGGTCTAAATGAGGTGCAGGGCCAGCATACCACTGGATCTTGGGTTTGTATGATGGTACAGCAAGCTGTTAGGGTGAATGTGCATCGTGTGCATGTGTAAACTTAATTTAGCAATAGCAAACTTGAGCTTCAGGAGAATAAGCTGGTGGGTTTTGCTGTTCAGTGCTTCATCTCGGTGTTAGATGCGTGGCTGTTTAACATCGATACTGGCAACTAGATTTGCACTTGGATGTTTAGGTAGGATATCTGATAGCGGTGCGAGTTGATGGGCTGAAGTTGAAGATGTGACGATCCATAAAAAGTGATTTTTCACTTGGGCTGATTGTTGGCTCCACCACAGCTACACACCTCCAGGTACCTACAAGTCTGGAGTGGTCACAGCAGACTTCAAAACTAAACACTATACTTCGGCTTTCCAAACAAGACAGGAGAGTCCTCCTAACAGCAGGGTGGGCATCACTCAGTAAAGTTCCCAGGGAGCTGCTGCCATGGTTTTTAGTGTGGTTTTCTTTCAACATCAAATCCTTCTGAAGCTGTTTAATTTCTGCATTCTCTCCAGGTTAGGCTGGTATGTGGCAATTATGGATGTGCAATCAATGGAACTTTTTCTCTTGTAAAGAAGTAAGTTTAAGTTGTTTAGGGGGTGCGTGTATTTTGTTTTTTAAACCTGTTGTACTTGGATGGATTTTTAATTTGCGATGTTTTCCCAGAGGAGTGACCAGACTGGGTGAAGCTCCTTCAGACCAAGTCGTGTATTGCAAGTGTTAGCGGAGCACGTGTGATGGCAACTGATGCCAGGTTGTAGGTTGGAGCGGTTCAGATATTAGTTATGTGGCAACAAGTCTGAGTTTTTGGTCTGCGTTAGTGTGCAGGGTTACAGAGTTTGACATTGACTGTATTGCCTAGGTGGCTGATACTGAAATAAAAGATGTTTAAAAGTAGGGTAGGGATGTTGCTATCTTAAGGTCATTTGTGACCTCATCCCTGAAAAAAATTACTTTCTAGGTGCACTTGAGTGCTGGCATGCAGCCAGCATCAGCTGGCTGCCAAGAACCAGGGAGCCCATGGTGTGCTTTTGGGGTGCATTGCCACAACCAAGGCTCCTCCTGCTGAACCCCTCCTCTCTTCACAGGCTACCAAACGCCGCATTCTCAGCAGGGAGAGCCACCTTGCCTGCTCTTGGTGCAGTCACGTTCTCTGGCAGTCGCTTTCTCCCTCAAGGTAGTCTGGGTGTCTAAGCAGTTGTTCTTGGTTTATATTTGACTTTGGTAGTTGAATTCACTGCCCTGAAAACTTGTGTGCCGCCTCCTGTTACACCCTTGATCTAATAAATTTATTTTCTGTAAGTCTGGTCAAATTTGTGTAACCTTAAAACTTCTGGCCTAGGGTTTGAACCCATTGAAGTTCCTACTTGTATGAGTAAAGCTCAAACAGCCAAAGGCCTAGAATGTGAAAAGAGCTTTCTTGCCTGACTGTGTGCGGAAAGCTAGACCTGCGGAGGTCTTGGGAGTATGTTTCTTGCTTCTCTTAAGAATTTGTCAAATCTTACATCAGGTGTGTGAGTAATTGACATCTAAAGGAAGCCACAATAACTTCCGTGTCTTGTGTCCTAAAGCAGGATTTCACGCTTTCGAGGCTCGCAGCTCCAGACCTGTAGCTCAAGGGTTCCTGGTCAGGGATTGCAAAGAGGGACTAGCAGCTGGTGGTTATTGATGTTTAGCAACTATAACTTAGCTTGCTTGAAGTAAACTCAGATCTTAAAATGTAATGTAGTGGCTTTTGAGCACAGCATTGTTGCGTTTTGGATTTTAGCACAATTCTTCAGTCTTTCAGAGAGCTGTCAGGATAACGAAAAAATGGATTTGCTTTCTTGAAAAATTTAATGGCATGGTAGAGCAATCACCTGTACTGACTGTGCATGTTAGTGTCTACACTGGGTCTGTCTGGACTGCTGCACATGCTGTATGTTTAATCCCTCTAAAATAGAGGGCTTTGTGTTCAGAAATATGGGATGCCCCTGAGCTTCCAGTGCCGTCACTGGGAACTGCAGATTCTCAGTGCTTTGAAAAATCATGGTTTGTATCTTGAAATTACTACAGGTTCAGAAATAAATGCTGAGTGTACTTCAGCCTTAGTGACAGGACAGAAGAAGAAAGTAAGCTTGTGTTAAGTGAAAAGCTAGTGAATTAACTCCTGCTGCGTACTGTTGGAAGGACGCTCTTCCTTCGAACGGCCCATGGGTGGTGAAATACCTGAGGAACTGCATAGGTAAATTGGGTGGTGGAAGCCACTTGCTGACAATCCATATTAACCTGGCAGTTGTTTACAGTAAATGAGATTGAGTCGAAATAGCAAGTGCTTGCCAACTTTCTCAGATGGTGTAATTTTTCTAATTGGTGAATACGAGAAGGTAACACTTACCCATTTTTGTTCTTGTTCTCCACTTTTGTTCGCGAGTTGTGACCTCACACTGAAATAGCTCTAGAAATCAGCAGGTACCATGATAAGAAATTAAACCATTTAGTATCCGAGATTTTTATTTCATGGAAGTCTAAGATGCAGAGGTGAGATTTGTCCTGCTTCTTCCGAAGACAAATTCTGGCCAGCTGAGAGAATCTGTGTTGACTGGTGCTTAATACTCCAGCCAAGTGCTATGCTTATTTGTGTGATTGTTCCTTCTGATGATTTGTTTGTTTGTTTTACAGTCACTGGCTTTAGGTGAGGATTCAGAATGGGAGACAAGCCTATCTGGGAGCAGATTGGGTCCAGCTTCGTACAACATTACTACCAGCTTTTTGATGCAGACAGGACTCAGTTAGGAGCAATATATGTAAGTATCTACAAAAAGGGGGCCGGGGCTCGCCTTCATTATCTGTCTAGGTTTCTCTATGTTGATGTGTGGGAAAACACAGGATGGGATGGCGGATTTTATCCTGACTCCAGAGCGTCAGTCAGTGCAATCGCACTTACATGACTTTTATTTATTGCACTTCTTTTGCATTTCACTTCCATTTTGAGCTTTGTCTGCCTTATCTGTAGGCAGCCAGACTCGGAAAACCCCCAGCTGACTGTAGACAGTGGCTTGTAGGGGAGGAGGCTGGTGATGATCCTGCAGTGAAGTTCTCTGTAAAAGCACATACACTAGCCTTAGTTTGCCATTAATGTACCGGTATTGATTTGCTTGGATCCCTCCTGATGTGGGATGTAATTCAAGGCCTACTCTGTGTTTAGCAGTTCTTGCAGGTGTTTCTTGGATCTCATGCTATATTAATCCTCAGAACATTAAAATAGATTTAAAATTTTGAATACAGTTTAAATAGTTAGACTTTGTAAAATTCAGTTTACATTTCTTCAAAAATTAGGTTTTTATTTTGGCTCCTTATTTGGGGCAAAATAGATTTGGTTTCCAAAATTAAAGACTGTAACTAAGGAATATCAGCTTTTAGTTTTGGGGGAAGGCTCCTCCAGAACATGCAAAATGCTCCGCGTGTTGCATTAATTGCTGGTGTTGAGGAATGCTGCCGGGTGGCTGAGGCGTTTCAGCAAGACACTCAAGTCTTACCAGTCTTCTAGCCACACATCCTGTTCTTCTGACCTGTTTTTCATCTGCTGGTTGAAGCTTCGCCAAGCTCTTGAGGATTGGAACTTCTGGATGAACACCATCCGACACCCCTCCTTATACCTCAGCAGTATCAATCAGCTCTGATACACAACAATCCAAAGAGCAAGTGGTATTTGCTGTCTGCTAGATTGTTGCCTTATTTTGGCCAAAAAGCTGTGTACAGAGAGCCTATAAAGCAAGAAAACCAAGTAGTCTGTGTTCAAGCCACGGCTCTAAATATGAAGACACTTAGCAGTTTCTGTCATATCATTACCAAAACACATTCAGTCCTCAGAAGACTGGGGTGAAGTACAGTCTAATTTAAATTCCCATTCCTTCCATACAATGAACTCCTGGGCTTTTTTCACCCTTTAGGGTCTTTCTGCCTATCATCATTCAATGGAGATACCTGTGCAGATGTAGTCAGGAGAGCTATTATCCAGGTCACCAATGAGTATTTTTTGTGGAGTTCTTTAACTGTAGAGGATGGGGCCCTGTTTTCATAGAATCACAGAATGTTTTGGGTTGGAAGGGACCCCTAGAGGTCATCTAGTCCAACCCTGCTGCAGTGAGCACAGACACCGCTAACTAGATCAGGTTGCTCAGAGCCCCGTCCAACCTGGTCTTGAATGTTCCCAGGGATGGGGTCTCCACTATCTCTCTGGGCAACCTGTTCCAGTGTTTCACCACCCTCATTGTAAAGAATTTCTTCCTTATATCCAGTCTAAACCTACCCTGGTTTAGTTTAAAACCATCACCCCTTGTCCTGTCACAGCTGGCCCTGCTAAAAAGTCTGTCCCCATCTTTCCTATAGGCCCCCTTTAAGCACTGAAAGGCCAAAATGCACCAAGTGCAGCCAAAATGTACCAAAGTCACAACTTGTCTAAATTAGAGCAGGTTCTGCAGAAATGTGCTTTTACTGATGAGCTTTTTGCCTTCCGAGACCCCGTGGGAACTGACAAATTTTATAGCATGCAGGAGCACAGCAGGGAGCTCTTGGGTTTGTTTTGCGTTCCTGTATTGCTGCTTCCACCCCAAGGTGCGGTTTTCTCTTTTAGTGGTGTAATCCATGTCAGTTGCGCTTTTGTCATCTATTCCAGGTGGGGGACCTGGGCTGGTCACTTTTGTTATGAATTGCTTGAGCTATGTGAGTTGGAGCACTAAGTCAAAGACTTGTTTTGTAGTTATTGCCCCTGCGTCTGTTTTGCAGGAAAATTGCTATATCTACTTCCTCCGCTTTGGGTATGTGGCTACTTATAATGAAATATTTTCTTATTTTCTTGCTGTTTTCTCATCTGTAGGGCTTTTGGGGTAGAGGAGGGGATGCTTTCTGTTCTTGAAGTGGTTGCTCCCAAGCTGCTGATACAGTGAGTGGTAACCTCTAGCAGAGAGTCAGGTGGACACTAATTAGGTACCATGTGAAGTTGCAGTGTGTTTTTTCAGGAACAGCACATTTCCCTCACCAGCTTAATCTGTGTCCTTTGCTACTCTTTGAAACATCAGGAGGGTCCTGCACCACTGTGTGCTCACCTGCTGATCGCTGAAGGGGATTCAGTAAGGAAAGTTGTGGGTCCTCTCTGCTTTTGTGGCTTTCTGTATTTGAAGGCTGTAATGTGCAGGCTTGAGAGGACAGCCTCACTCCCTGGTACCATCACCTGGCTTCTCACGTTACCGACGCCAGGGGTTGATGTCATGTAAGATGGAGGTGCTGTCAGCCAGATGACTTGCTCGGTGACTTCAGACTACACAATCTAAATTAAACCTATTTCCTCCTAAAAGGGATGTGTCTGAAGTCGAGAGGATGCTAGATTCAGGGGCTCTTTGTACTGCTTTTGGTTGCATCTGTGACCTTGAAGTGCTTCATGCTGTTGCCCCTGGTGCTCGTCTTTGTTCTTCTGGCTCCTGCACTCTGTAGTTCCTTCTGATGATATGTGGAGGACCAGAAGCTTTTTTTAGTGTGGTTGTGACTGTTGTGCGGGTTCAGCACACCCCACCTGGCTGCAAGAAGTGGCTTTTTGATATGGTGTGTTCAAAAACAGGGCCTGGAAAATCTACCAGAGAGCCTACAAATGGAGTTCTTTGGAATCTCCATTTTCTGCTGAGGCCTTCAGAGTTTCAATGAGAGTTGCAGATGAGATGGGAAAGAGCTGGGAATCATGATCCTGGAGGTATTTAAACTGAAAAAGGTGGAAGGAGTGCACAAGAACTCGGGCTGTCAGGTAGAGGGTGAGGGTGCTGTTTGGAGATAACAGCAGGCAGGCTTTGAGCTCAGTGGAAGCCAATTCAAATTTAAGTCTGCTTGCCAGGGTTTGAAATTGGATTTTAGAAAGCAGAGCTATGTCACCAACAGGATATTGTGACTCTGGATTAAACCAAGTTTCTGAAGCTGAGTAGAAAGCTGCTTGCCTGTTGCTGTTGTACCTGACCTGGCATGCTCAGAACACCCTCCCTCATCTACTGGAAGTCCGTGTAGGCTGAAGGATCTCAGTTGCTTTGTGCCACTCAGGGCAGTCTGTTAGAAGACCTTTAGAGGTATGTTCTGGTTTTCTGAGTGTGAGCAAGGCATGCAAGTCAGTACCTGAGAGTTAAAAAACAAAACAAAAGCCAACTGGCGGTGCAACTCATTGTGTTGGATTTCTTCATCGATTTTTGTCTCTCTACGTGTTTGACTTCGTGTCCATAGGATTTTTTTTCGTATCTGTTAGATTTCCTTCTGAAAGCTAACTCTGATCCAGAGGCAGGAACTTTTCTTGCTGGTGGAATCATGATAATAAAATTTAATCTACTTAATTTCTCGTTGATGATTCCAAAATTTTTCAGTTACTCTTTGTGGTTTCTTTCCATCTCCCGTTGAGGTGGTTTCCAAAGAGCTGGATTCTAAGGAGAGGTGCCAAGTAAACAAAGTCTCTTCCCAGGGCTGCTTAAGTTACCTATGTGGGCTGATCAATTCTTTTTCTCTTCCCCCCAGATTGATGCATCATGCCTTACATGGGAAGGACAGCAGTTCCAGGGCAAAGCAGCTATTGTTGAAAA
Source organism: Butorides virescens (assembly GCA_017310255.1). Classification (NCBI taxonomy): domain Eukaryota; kingdom Metazoa; phylum Chordata; class Aves; order Pelecaniformes; family Ardeidae; genus Butorides; species Butorides virescens. The sequence goes on from JADKXX010003673.1 coordinate 12,141, forward strand.
ACTCTCTGTAAGTCTGTAATCCTTACTGAGTGGTTTGGGAAACGGTTCTGAAGACTGTAAATTAATTGCTTCTGAAAGTTTGAGTTAGACTTCAGCAGTTAAAAGCTCTTGAATGTGGGACTTAGGCTTCCAACTTTAGGTCTTCAAAAAAATGTTACTTGTGATTTAATTCTATGTAGTGGGGTGTTTGATTGGTGGCTCTAATGGTGGAATGTTAATTGACTCTGTTAGTTTGCAAGGTTGTTTTGTGACTGCTGTTGCATTTGACATAATTAATTAATTTTTTACAAAGTATAGTTCATAAGCTGGCCCTCTGATCTAGAGGAATGAAGGGTGGTTTTTTGTTCTTTTAAAGCATGCCAAGGAAGAAGCAACAGCAAACCCATTACTTGCATCTGCCTATGATAGAGGCTAAACAAGTTATTGCAAGAAACAATTTGTATTCCGATACATAAGCTGCAAACAAATTCCACGGTGGAGAACCTGATCACCCTCAGTGCAGAGGGTGCAGTCAGCTGTTCAGATATGAGCAGTTATGGTTCAGGGCTTTCAAACCAATGCTTCCTTTTCATCAAGTGTGAGGAAAGCATTTCTTACTGTGTGGAGACTGAAACTCTCTCCACATTCATTTAGTTAAACTTGGAGAAGTTTTACCTGTTGGGTAAATCCAGGCTTCTGTTACAAAACTGTGTGTATTTAGAAGCTGTCATGAAACTAGAAAGTTTGTTTCCCTCGCAAGGTATGTGGAGGGCATGCTTTAGGTCCTCAGGCATTCTGCTCGGGGCGTGGTATATCAAGCAGATATATACCATTTTTATTGCACATTGAGAAGAAAAATCTTTGTAACTTTGACACTTGTTGTACAGCTACTGCTCCTCTGTTGTGGAATCACTGCTTTCATCCGAGATGTCTTTAACTGTGAAGGCTGAGGTTTGCCCTCAGATCTGTGGTTTAGGTGCCTGCATTGCCTTTGAGAAGGCCACACACCTCAGAATAGTGCAGCTTGCAACTGCTCGCTTCTGGATGAGGAGATACTCAAGCTCCAGAGTTGCTTGCTCGTGTACTCTGTGTTCTTTAGATTTCTGGGCTAGCAGCCATTTAGATACCCAACCAGCTAAGCATTTGCCTGGCCACAGTGGCTCAGACCGCTGCCTTGGATCTGGCCCAGTACAGATCGGCCCCGTTTCCCACCAGAGCGTTACTCATCTTTACCTTCCCTGTCTGTGGTGCCAGTTGGACTTTCTGGATTCATGTGCCTGCTGCGCAGTCTTGCTTGGTGAGTGAAGGCATGCTGCTTTGCTTTGGGGAAAGTTTTTCTGACTTGTATCCAACTGCTTAAAGTAAGGAAGAAACGCAGTAAAACTATTCCATGCCCCGTTAGGGGGCTGTATCAACTTACCATGACTCTGATGTCTTTCAGCCTACCCCTGTCAGCACTGAGCTACTCTGCTGTTTCAGTTTAACGTGCTGACCTACTCTTGTTTGTGCTTCTGGAGCTTCTTAGGCAGTTGAGCAGATCGTTGAAAGTTTGACACTGGAGTTCCTTTGCCCTTCTGCAGTCTTGTGTTCTTCACTGCCTGGCTGACTAATCCGTGTAAGTGCCAAGGAGCAGGATTTTCTTTCACAGCAGGTTTTCTGCTGCCTAACAGCAACACTATGGCACCTTTTCAACCTACTCTGTCACCTTTTCAACCTACTCTGTCAGATGGTGCTAATGTAAAGTTGTTGCAAAGCAATGTCTTTACTAGCACTGGTGCACCTATACCTTGTTACAGAGTGGGAGCTGATACTTGTTCCTTCTGTCTTAACTGGTACTGGACTTAGGAGTTGTTTCAAATAGAGAGCCTGTCCTAATTGGGGGGGCAGCCTGATTTATATGGAGCATTTGAGATAATCCTGGAGTTCTGCAAAACTCCTGGACCAAGGAGGAAGCTGGGGCAGGTAGCTTTGTTGCCAGGAGTGAGTTTAAGCTACTCAATTTTATTCTTGCAGAATTTCTCTTACCTGGCTTCAAGGAGGATTCCGTGGTTTTAGGAGTGAAAGCCCAGACAAGTTTTAGTGTCAGAGAACCCTAAAAGCCTTGGTTGTTGTGTGGCTTCTCACTTGTTAGTTGCTTTTATTGAACTCTTCATATAAAGAAATGCTTCTCTCCAGTACAGGTGGATGTCCATAAGCAACCATCCTTTTGAGGTAGCTTCTCTCTGTCATAAAAAAGTGATCTTTCTTATCAGCTGACCCTACTCTTTCCAGTGGGATTTCCCCCACTGCATCGCACGAGGAGGAGTGCACTTGGCTGGCCAGCCATTGGGGTCCTTCTCTCTGAAGAGGACAATCGGATACTTGAAACAAGCACCACCTTACCCACCCTTGTCTTTGGTTCCTTGTCACTGTTTTTCAGGGCTCTTGACTCTGAAGCCTTTCCTTCTTCCCTGTCTTCTCTCCCCACTCTCACATCTCACTGGCATCTTGTCACACTGGCAGCTGGGTTCTGGATACAACAGCATTCATTCCCCTTCATCTCTCTGCCATTTCAAGAGACTTTTCTTGCAGAACTTGTTCAATGAGAAGCTGTTGTGCTGAGGTGGGACCAGGTTTCATAGTACTCTTTGTCAAAGAAAGGGTGTGCAATGTCCCAGCCTATGCTTGTGCAGGTTGTGCGTGCACATTCAAGTTTGGGATGGTGAAAAGACTGCTCTGGATTATTTTTTTTGTTGTTACTAAATGCCTACTCCATAATTACAAACCAGTGTCTCACTTTGCTGTTCATGCTAGTTTGGGTTTGCTCTCACAGCCAGGAGGTAACACTTTATTAGTGTTCTTGAATAGTGTCCCTCTGTGATTAGAGGGCTGCTCTGTACACTTCCTTTGCTTCCCCAGATCCTGTTTCTGTGTTCTCCATTATCCAAGGATTTAGCTTCCTGGTATTCTTCCCAAAGCCTTATGCTTGTCAGGGACAAGTCTGTACTTCACATCCTTGACAGTAGGACTCTGGTCTCCTGTTCTTGTACCTAGGCCTTCTATGAAATCTTTCAGGCTCCTTCCACTAGAGTGGAATGCAGAACTTGTCAAAGTACATGCTTGGGTCTACCTTGACCTGGTAACAAATCGGGCAAACGAGACAAAGATATGAAAGCACAACCTGAGGTTTAAATGACTGCATGCTGCTGTCCTGTGCAATGCATGGACTCTTGGTATCAGCTACGTGATCGCTTAGAGCTCCATCCATGCTGAGCTGCCCCTTTAAAGCATCTACCATTAATGCAGCTTTGACAGAACAGTGCCAAAATGGCATTTGTGCCACAGGACTCTGAGATCCCCAGGTGCTTTGTTGGTTCGTTGCTTGAAGTCATCTGTGGTTGGAATGTGAATGTGGCCTAAGCTGAAAGAGAGAAATTACTCCTCAGTGTCTGGTGTTTCTCAAGGTGTGCTCCTTGCACACTTAACTCCAGACATACTTGCATCAGCTACATGAGCTTTTTTATCTCTTCAGTGTGTGTGGTTTTGATCTCCACCTCCTTCTTTCCTCCTGCTTGGAACATGGCAAAGATGGTGCCTCTTGCTGTGTTGGTGCTGTTGTGAAGGAAAGAAAAAAGGGGAACCTTCAGCTTGTAGATGAACTGAAGCTCTTCCAGCAGTATAATTAAACTAGGAAAAGGTACTGCTTAACATATATGGTGACATATTATGTCATGTCTTGGTGCTTGAAAAACTCAACTGTTATGGTCAACCTGGCCTGAGTAGCGTCAAGTTGCAACAACTCTCTGTGCAGTACTACCAAAATAGTCTAACACTTCATAACTTTGGATTTGCTCGATCTTTGTTTTCTAAGTTAAATAATGCAATGACTGTACACTTCCTTATTTTGCTTTCTTCTCGTTGTAGAGCCTCCCTTTCCAAAAAATACAACACAGCATCACAGCACAAGACCACCAACCTACACCTGACAGCTGTATACTCAGTATGGTAGTGGGACAGCTTAAGGTAAACTCTTTCCATTACAGGTTAACAAATCCTTATGTCTTAGATTTTTGCAGGATTCTGAATCATCCGATTTCTGGATACATTAATATGCTCTCAGGGTGGGGAAGGAACATGGGTAAGCTTGCACTGGGATGTCACTCTTCTACTGTCAGGAAACTGCTCATCCCTTCAGATAACTAGCCCTAGGTAAACCACCTGTAATGTGACAGTCCTGTGTTCCTGCCAAGCAAAGTACCATGCTTTTTACCGTGCATACAAACATCGTACAAGCATCAGTATTTGCCTTACCCTGCTGCAGGAAGGTTTCAGTGGCCTCAGTTGGTGTTCTTGGGCAACATAAGCACACCTGGTTTAATGCACTCTTTGATGGAACATATGCATCGAGCTGTGATTTAGCAGATGCTTTTTGTAAGCTGACACCCCCTCTGTAAGACCATGCTTTTTCTTTGCTGTCACAGGACACAAGAATACAGTTCTGGTGTTAATGCAGTCCAGTACCTCTAGTCAAAACTGGTTCAGCAGGGGGAGCGTTGCCTCTGAGATCAAACCCTTGTTGTTGAAACAGCTTCTTATGCAGAAATTGGATTATTTTTCAGGCTGTTTATGTTATACTACTGAACTGCTAAACTTACCCAATCTCCTGTTCTTGTGACAAAATGCTGGATCTAAGAATACCAGGGCCACAGACTCATAAGCTAATTACACTATGTATCAATGAAAGAAGTTGTCCTGGAATCTGCAAAAAGTACCCTGTATGTAAAGTCAGCTGTGGGCAGAGCTTGTTCACAGAGGGCAGTGTTTATTTAAAAAATGTGACATTCCATAGCTATAGCTGAAATTATAGTTTTGTCAGGGTTTGGTCCAGCCATGCTGTCAAGTCAGGACTCTAAAGCCATCCAGTCTTTAGAGTTACTTGAACCCAGTTTCTGTTAAAATAGCTGTTTAGGTTTCCTTTTCCTGTTAACTATGAATGGCACCTCTGTCTCACCTTCAAACTGCCACTGGCTGTACTGTTAGCTAAGCAAACACAGGACTGAATCTTTGAATCTGCTTGCTTAGCTGTTCTCTTTAATTGTTTGGGCTGGGCAGTTGAGAAGAGCGGTTCCCAGTGTATCATGTCCACTTGTAAGCCCATCGTAGGTAGCTTTGGCTCTCATTAAAGTTGCTCCCTGCTTCCTAGCTGCAAGTTGGCTTCCAGCTTGCTTGTGTGCAGGTGGGACTGAGCAATGCTCGGAGGAAAGACAGCCACACGTGGCCATGGAAGGCACTGAGTTGCAGGGCAGGGTCTGACGTCAGACGTTGCTGATCTCATCTGTTGTACTGTTGGGTATGTGCAAAACTCAATGACATGACCAAGACTTTTTGACTGAATGTCTTGGGCCACTCACATCTGCACCCAGTTTTGCACAGTCCTGTTTTTAAGGTTATTGCATAATTGTTAAGCAGATCACAGCTTGCAACACTGACTGTGTTGAATCCTGTGGCAAGATCAAGTCCTTAAAGATTCTGTAAAGCTTTTGGGTTTTCTTATCCTTTAGTATGGTTGTTAGGGTTGTAGATGCAGTCTGGGAGCTTTCCATAAATACCATGGTTTGGAGTAGTATTTCTTACTCTGCTGTTTTTATCTTCTGAGTAATTTGGGGATCATGTGATAGTGCGTCTAGGTACTTGGAGAGAACATATTGGGTTAAAGTATGCCTACTATGATCAAATCCAACTTGTTTGTGAATTTTTAGTAGGAGGGGTGACATTCTTCCACTCTTCACCTGTATGTGTCTCCAATCTTAGCTTTAAAAAGCACATTTAAATGCCTGGGAAGCGCTGCTCCTCACAGAGGAAGTGTCCAGAAAGTCAACTGAGAACTTTTGAATTCTTGCTTCTGCCTTGCATGATACTTATACAGGTGGACAAATGAAATAATCGGTAACGGTCTGTAGCATGACATACAGAAACCATTTCTGCCATTGGTTGTCATACGTAGAGAATACTTTTTCTCGTGCTCACATGTAGGTGGTGAGAGCCATTTTAAACCATCTCAGTGCTGTTCGCTGTACAATACAGTATCTGAGATCAGCTGGGTTCAGTTAGTGCATTTTAATGAGCGGCTCATCTGTAGCTCCAGGTGAATGGGATACACTTTAACATGCAAACATGGAGCAGCAGGCTTAATTTTATTTAAAGGTGGCCTTCTTAATGGCATGGCTGTTCTGCATGGCTCGCATCTGTTGGCCTCGAGGAAAAATATAGAGAAATTTGCAAAAGGAAGGGGACTTTGAAGACCATCAGTAGGAGGGTTTGGAGGGAAAAGCCATGCTTCCTCCTTACTGGTTGGTTATCCTTTTCATGGGACTGTGAGCCCAGTACAATCAATGTGTATGCTTTTGAATCCTCTGTGGTTTTTCAAAACTTGCATTGTTTTATGTAATGAAGGAGCATGCATAATGTTTAATAGAGTAATCCAAGAAAATAATAATGTTAAAATACCTGTAACGTGCCCTTTCTAAGAAGTCATTCTTGGAATGAGATTTAAATGGATTTTTTCTTAGTTGCTCAAATTGCTAGTCCCAAAAGTTCAGTGGAAACTTATTCTTAAGTGAGCATCGACGTAGGGTGAATGTCGCTCGTGAGGATCTAACTCGCTGGCAGCAGCAGTCCAGTAATTGCTTTAATGGCAAAGTGCATTTTCAAGTAAATATATGAAAGATCCTCTTCAATGGATGTTGGGATAGGTAGTAATAGGTTTTTTTATCCTTTTCTAGAGGTATAATAAATATACCTCCAATGCTGTTCATTGTTTTCATTGCTGTTCGTTGTCTGGGTGCATGCTTGCTTGCTTCAGCTAGGAAGAGTAAGCATCAGTTTAAGCCTTTAGGAGCAAGTTTCACTTGGTGTGATGCTACTTTGCCCACGTGCATCCAGAACGTTACCCAGTATTTTCAGCGTGCTTCACCCAGTAACGTATTTCTCCTGTCATGCTCAGGCAGACGATGACCAGGTTCTAGGCTTCCACCAAACCTTTTTGTTGAAAAGTTTGCAAGGTGCCTGGGTGTGTACCAACGAAGTCTTCAGGCTAGCCCTCCACAACATTTAGCCCTCTGCCTTGTGTCTCTTCCACGCAGTCCTCGCTGTCCTGGCTGAGTAAGGAGCGCTCTCTTCTCCCTCTTCTGTCACTTAAGCTCGGCTGAGAAGCATGGCTGTGGCTTGGGTGTTCTCAGAACAAGCTGGGAGATCTGCAGCTCTCCCCCCAGAGTGTGAATTTTGAAGTGATTGTTGCAGGATTGTGAATAACTAATTGTTATGCGGTGTTTCCTAGTCTTAAAAGGGAAAGGAGATTTGCAATTAAAATCACTGGATGTTTTTGGAATGCATGCTGAACACTTAAAGCATTGCTTAAAGCCTGTCCATGAGGCTTAACATCTGAAAGAACCTGCTATCTTAAATAATTAGCCTTTTCTTTGAGATAAGGATAGCTGCAAGCCTGCAGGTCACTCAACAGCTGCTGTGGGCTGCTGGGGAAAGAGTAAAACTGTCTCTGACTGGACAAGAGGAGAAAAGCTGTGCAGCTGAAGTTGGCTTGCAAAGCAGTGTTGCATCTAGTGCTCCGACATGACCCATGGCTCTGTGAGCTGAGGGCTTTCTGCAGTTTTGAGCCTGCAGGTCAGAAGGGATGTAGGAAAAACTGGAAGAGGTCAAAAAGCGGGCAAGAGTGTCGGGGTTCAAGAGCTTGTGGAGCTGGGAGAGGAGGTGGCTAAGGGCAATCTGCCTGAAATGTAGGTGGAAAGTGGTTGAGTACTTCCAGCAGCCTGAAAGCAAACTGGTTTTGGCAGTGCCAGACAGTGTAATGAGGGACGGTGGTTGCAAACCGTAAATTGGGAGGTTCAGACTGAACACATAGGAAAGATTTTTTCACTGGAAAGCTGAAACCCTGGGAGATAGTGCCTGGACACCTTGTGAAATGTCTGTTCTTGGGAGGCCTGGAAGACTCTGCCAGACAAAGCTGTGGCTGATGTGATGCTGCTGGTAGTCCATGCTCGTGCTGACCCTGAGGCTGGACTGGAAACTGGAGGATCCTTCCAATCTGATTCTGTGACTACTTTTAATTTTTATTTTAATTCAAGGATGTCATGAAAGAATTTGAACTGTGTAAAGGAAAGCTTTGTAGGAGAAATAAAACCCCTGTGTTTCAAGCTTGGGCTTGCATCTGGAATGCAAATTTTGAGTTGGACATAGCTGAATTTGGAGAGGAAAGTCATGGTAAAGAGTTTCAGTGATGTGATCTGAGCTGTGATGAAGATCCAAAATAAAATGGGATAGGATCAGTCTATGCCTTCTAGAGCATCTCAAGTCACTCAGCTGTGGGTCTTTGCTATATGTTAATAGGATGTATTCAGAATTTTGGGAAAGGACTATAAATTATTTCATCCACCTTAAATACAGCCTAGGATTTTCCTGGGTTTTAAAGTATATTGCTACCCTGTGCTGTGAAGACATAACATGAAAGGAATAAAGAAAGCAATAATGCTTGACTTTGTTGTGGGAATTTGCCATATGCACAACAGCAAACGTTTGGGGAAGAATTCCCTTTCCTTTTAGTCTTTTTTCATGTGTTCAGTCCTGAATTCCCTAAGAAAGGAGGAAATTCTCCCCAAGCCAAAGCACCAAGAGCTGCAGCGCTGCTCGGCTTACCAGTAATTGAGGAAACCTACACTAAAACTGGTCTGGTGGTGATACCTTTTTTCCCAGAGGTATATTTTTAAAGTGTACTCATGTCAGTAATGACATGCTCAAATTTGGTCTGAAAACTACTTATGCAACCCGTAATGGATGCCTCAGTGACCTAAGAGGAAGAGACCATAGGGCAGCTGAGAGTACACTAAATGCTTATTAATAGTGTTGATTAAAAGTGATTCACGCTGAAACGATTATGCCTGGCTGGTTTAAACTGTGTCATTAGAAAGGAGCTGACATATGAATTCATTCCAACTCAGTCAAAAGGGGTTGCATTACTCGGCACAGTCTCGTTCAACTTAATCATCAAGGACCTAGACGAGGGGACAAAGTGTACCATCAGCAAGTTTGCTAATGACACAAAGCTGGGAGGAGTGGCTGATACGCCGGAAGGCTGTGCTGCCATTCAGCGGGACCTGGACAGGCCAGAGAGTTGGGCAGAGAGGAACCTGATGAAGTTCAACAAGGGCAAGTGTCAAGCGCTGCACCTGGGGAGATTGAACCCCACGCACCAGCACAGGCTGGGGGCTGACCTGCTGGAAAGCAGCTCTGCTGAGAGGGACCTGGGAGTCCTGGTGGACAACAAGCTGACCATGAGCCAGCAGGGTGCCCTTGTTGCCAAGAAAGCCAACGGCATCCTGGGGTGCATTCAGAGGAGTGTTGCCAGCAGGGCGAGGGAGGTTCTCCTCCACCTCTATTCTGCCCCACTGAGACCCCATCTGGAGCACTGCATCCAGTTCTGGGCTCCCTGGTTCAAGAAAGATGAGGAACTCCTGGGGAGAGTCCAGAGGAGGGCAACAATGATGATGAGGGGACTGGAGCATCTCCCCTACAAGGAAAGGCTGAGGGAGCTGGGCTTGTTTAGCCTGAAGAAGAGAAAGCTGAGAGGGGATCTCATCAACACATACAAATATCTGAAGGGTGGGTGTCACGAGGACAGAGCCAGACTCTTCTCAGTGGTGCCCAGCACCAGGACAAGGGGCAGTGGGCACAAACTGAAGCAGAAGAGGTTCCAGTTGAACGTGAGGAAGAACTTGTTGACTTTGAGGGTGACCGAGCCCTGGCCCAGGCTGCCCAGGGGGGCTGTGGAGTCTCCTTCTCTGGAGATATTCAAAGCCCGCCTGGACGCTGTCCTGTGCACCCTGCTCTGTGTGAGCCTGCTTGAGCAGGGGGGTTGGGCTGGGTGATCTCTGGAGGACCCTGCCAACCCCTGCCATGCTGGGATTCTAGGATTCTGTGATAAATAAGATGCTTTACAAAGTCAAAAGTTTAATGTATGGTGCTCTGATGCTACTCAGTTTTCTTAAAGATTCCTTCATGTCCAGGAACCTACCAAGTATTAAGCAGTAGTGAGACTGCACTAGGATGTTAAGTGTTACACCCGATACCTAGGAAAAGCTACAAAAGGCATAAACCCATAGGTTTCGGTGCTCAGGCCACCTCTTCAGCGTGAATCTGTGAGCATCTCTTTTGGGCATATCTAAGAATGATAATACTTCCCCTGAAATAATTGTCACGACTGCTGTCATAGGAGCTAATGAACTAGATGGGCGGCTCGTCTAATCCAGCATAATTGCTTGTGTTCATGTTGCACTGTTTATTATGGAGCCTCTGCCTAATGCAAAAGGAGGCCCGAATCAGTGTGACAGAAAGCAGCCCCCTTCATCAGCCCCTTGAACAGTGACTTGATTGGCACTTGTCTGGCTTGAGGATTTTTCTTTCATTAATTTGTCTGCTGAACACTTAGACTTGCTCATGCTTCTGGCCTTACTTGTTGCCTTCTTTATTTCTGGCTGTAGCAGTTTTCTTGTTCACTTTGTCCTTCACGGTTTTACAGCAATTTGATACCTTGCCTGTTCTCCACACTCTGATCACACTTGTGCAAGCTGGAGTGTCATGCTCCATTTACTTTCTTCAGTAGGGAACTGTCCTGTAGCTGGCTCATCTTTTTTGCCCTTCTCTGGCCTTTGCCTATTCTACCATTTTAATTGTTGTTAAGTAAGTGCATGCAGGATGTGATACATGGGTGCTCTCTCTGCATTTGTGTGGTTGCTTACTTAAGGGGTTTTGCTTCTCTGCTCCTTTCCTAATAACTGCTAACTCTGTGCTTGTCTTGGTAGCTGTTGATCACAGAGCTGGTTTCAACAACAGTAAAAATCATTATCCATCATGATTTCAGTATCACTTTCCTGAGAGGCCACATCTCATCTAGGGCCCTGTTTGGTTTTCCTCTGTGGATTAGCATACACTTACTGCAACTGCCCGTCATCCACACCACTTTATTTCCTAGGCAGTTCCTGGTGTGAAATCCTTGTGGTGGTTTTAGATTTGAATGCTGGTTTTGCATGCACTTCATCCTACCGGTGCTTTGGCAGACTTGCTGTTCCGTGATACAGCTGATGACCTTAGCAAGTTGCTCCTCAAAGCTGCTGTGTTTCACAGTCAGTTTGTCACTTGCACAAATACTACTTTTTAAGTAAAGATTTTTTGTTTGGTAATCTGCTTTGCTCTTCAACCTTTTCACTTGCTTTTCTTGCTGGACAGCAGCAGAGCACAGAGAATGAAACACTCGTCACTCTGAGTGTGTTTCATGTGCTCCTATGGCTGCTGCTTTCGATGCTTTTTTTTTTTTAATGCATTTCCCCCCTTTTCTGAAGCTGAAGTCATGTGCTGAAAGAATAGAGCGTAAAATCCTGCAGAAATGCTGAATTGGAACCACCGTGTTCAGTATCAAAAGCTTGTTTTGTAGCTAGGCCCTGTCTGCTGTTGAGATTAAGTCCTATTATGTGATTTCCATCTGATTTGAGCATCATCTGTGTTATTTTGAGGCTTTAATTCCTGCATGATGTCTCTGAGGAGACTGGTAAACTTTAGGGGGGAGAACTAGGCTCCCTCTAATACTATTTTCTACTTTTGTAGTAATACAGTAAATACAGTGCAGGCACTATAACCCACCTAAGATGAATCATCAAAGGCAGGAGGTGAGGCACTGCTGCAAAGCTCCCTCTGCTTAGAATGTCTCATTGCAGCTACAGCGGACACTTCACCCACTTTGAGCTGGTCCGGCTCCATACTGCGTCCCCGGCCAGCTGTGCCTGTTCTGGGGAAGCTTTCAAAAGCTGAGATCGTTACCTAGATCGTTCAAGTAATATTGTGGATGCTGACTTCTACAGAAACTCCCATCTGTCGTCAATCCAAAGTACAGCAGCTACAAACTTAGTTTTGAGATGCTTTGGTTTACGCTTGGCTCCTGGGCAAGGCCCAAAGGAAACTTGTGATTCAGCCCTGAAGCAGGCATGCTCTTATCAGTAGCATGGAGCTGCTGGGAGGAGGTGGCTGCAAATATTCCAGAAAACCCCAACTCCTGATGCTGTTGCAGGATTTCTGTGTCATTGGGTCCTAGGTGTTTGTCTGCAAAGCACCTTGGAACAGAGCCTCTGGTTGTATCAGTCTCTCTTGAGGTACTAGGAATCTTACAGCATGTGACATCACTGTTTGTGTTAGCTTTTAAGTCGCCTTGGCGTGAATTTTGGAATACCTTTCTCAAAAAAGAGCTTTCTGAACTTTTCTTCCTTTCTTTCTACAGGCTGACGAAGACCCTATCATGGGATTCCACCAGATATTTCTATTAAAGAACATCAATGATGCCTGGGTTTGCACCAATGACATGTTCAGGCTAGCATTGCACAACTTCGGCTGAGCTGGCAACCCTGAGGCACCTGTGCTTTTTTTTTCTCCCCCCCTCCCCCCCCCACTGGTATTACTCACACTCACGGAACATTCCAAATATCATACACAAACCTGCAGCACTGCAGAGCGTGAGCAAGCAAGACCTGTGACCTGCCCTTCTGCTGAGTTTACGTTGTCACTAGATGAGTTTCTTGTGCATGATGTTTGGAAGTTAGGCTTAGCTGCATTTGACAAGAGAAATTTGTGTTGTACCAGCATGCCTCAGAAAGAATTTATAATGCAAAGGTTGTTGTTTGTGTACTGACAAGATGCTCTATAACCCAAAGAAATGAAAGAACAGCAGCCTGTACAGCCCAGATACTGATTTGTTCAGATGTTTCAATGCTACATTACACAATAAACCCATGAGATTTTCTTAACAGTTTAAATTGTTTTAATGAGTTGGATACGGAGTACACGGTACCGCATGCTTTGGATACCCTCTGCTGGGTGAGGAAGCGCTTACAAACTGAAAACTCTCAAGTTGAAGAGCACTCGATAGTTTCACCCATGGAGGCAGTTCAGGTATGCCCTTGGCCGCACAACTTCTGTTCCCCTCCCTGCTCAGCAGCTTTTACAAAAGTGACTTATAGCTCAGTTTTTAACATGAACAGCTTATCATAGAATCATAGAATCGTCTAGGTTGGAAAAGACCTTTAAGATCATCAAGTCCAACCGTTAATCTAACACTGCCATCCCACCACTAAACCATGTCTCTAAGCACCTCATCTACCCATCTTTTAAATGCCTCCAGGGATGGGGACTCGGTTCTCAGCTGTTGTATTTTACTAAGGCAAAAGCCTAAAGTAATACCCAGGGATGGCAACAGTCATGGTAGCCTGTAGTTAATCTGCATGACCTGTATTGTGTTCACCCTCCAAGCTGTATTTTCCTCATAGGCAGGCACACAGGATGTCAATCCAGCTCTAAAGTCAAGCCTGGAATCCAAGTATCCAGCTCTCAAGCCCTGGCCTGGTTTGTGCTCCGTGGTGCCTTTCTAGCTTCCCTTTGTTATAATCTGAGTTGGTTGGTGGCACTGCGTTTGCTGTGTGGGTTTTTATGATGCCATTAGCTGTCATGTGTCCTCCACCCTGGAGGTGGTGGTGTTTCACCAGCAAAGGGGTTTATTAAATTAATCTTCCCAGCAGAATCACATTCACTTTACCTTCAGACCTCACTCAGCCATTAGGCCCTAGGTTTCGAGGGCTTAGCATGCCTCACTGAGCTCACTTTCAAAGTGGCATTTCCCTTTCTGAGACTTGGGGTGTGCTTAGGCTGCTCTGTTCTCAAACCTGGCTGCCTTGGCATTTGAACTGGAGAAGAGCTTTTGTGGGAGCCGATGTTAGGACCCTCCTCTTTGCTACTGCAGCATTTTCACACATTCCCTGTAGGTAGGGCTCTTCTGCCACTGCTTCTATGCTATGAAAGCCATGCTCTAATGAATCACTTGAAGAGATGGGCTCTTTCAGTAGAAGGAGGCACGTTGCGCAGTCTCTGCGAGGCAGGGATCCTGATATTGTAGCTCCACATCTAAATGGAGCCTGGCAGGGGAAGGAGGATCTAAGAATAGGTCTGGCTTACGAACCTTGCCCTGAAGAAGGATCCAGTCCGTGAGGTCAGGGTAGTCCTTTGAATAACGAGCTCAGCAAGCCCAGAGCAAGCTTGCCTGAAAGTCACGTTCAAGGAGCCAAGTGTGTCGCAGGTGTTAGTTTAAAAACTATCTAAAATGAGATTCTTTTAGGCTGCTAAAAGTTCAAAGTGGTTATCTTCCAAACTCTGTCACATAGGTCTTTCCGGGGCTGCTTTTTCCTGCCTTTCTCCATGCAGTTGTTCACTCCCAGTTCCTCACCTGGAGCAAACACTGGAGTTTCTACATCAGTGTCGCTGAATATTACTGACACCCGTGGGCTGCTTTTTGAGGCCTGATGTATGCAGACAGATTTGCTGTCTTGTAACTCGTTTTCTGTGCCGGTGTAAAGCCGCCTCTGCTCGTAGGGCAACTCTACGGGATTATTTTTCCCCCCTAAAGAACCTGACTTAACCCTTTATGAGTGAGGCTTTAGCTACCCTGTCCTGGTACTACACCTAGCGGGAAATCGCGTTGGCCGTAACGCCCGAGGGGGCCAGGGCCGGTGTGGGCCGTCGAGGCCTGCGGCAACCGGCTCCCCCTCAGCACCCGGGCAGGGCCAAGCGGGATCCCGGCCCCGGGGTGGGGAGGAAGGGGGCGGCAGGGGAGCCCCCGCCGCAGCTCCCGCCGCGGGCAGGGGCCGGGGCCGCCGCTCCTGGCCCTGCCACCCGCCCCGCCCGGGGCCACGCTGGCTCCGCCCCCGCCGCGCCCGGAACCCTCCGTCCCGGCGGCGGTTTCCGCCCGGCGCACCAGGCCCGGACCGGAGGCGGAAGCGTGGGCGGCAGGCCGGGCCGGGGGAGCGCGGTGGCGGTTGTGCGGGCGGCGGTGGCGGGAAGCGGGCTGGGCCCCATGGCCTCCTCCTCCAGCATCGACATCGAGGACGCGACCCAGCACCTGCGGGACATCCTCAAGCTGGACCGGCCGGGAGGTGAGGGGCCGGGACCGAGGGGGCGCGGGAGGCCGCCGCGGGCGGGCCTGGGCGGGGCCGTGGCACAGGGCCGCGCTGCCCCGTCCTGGGCCGGGGCTGCGGGACCCTCTGTCTGTCGGGCGGCCGCACTCCGGGGCTGGGCCCGTCTCCCGAGGGGGCGCTGGTGGCATCGCTCCTCGCCGGCTCCGTCCCGCGCGGGGCGAGGGGGGGTCCCGCTGGGCCCTGCTTCTCTACCCGGTGAGCCCGGGAACCAGCGGGGAGGCGTGTACCGGCCGGGGGAGGAGCGGAGCGGAGCCAGCGGCCCAGCCTGATGACCCCGGGAGAGGATTTCTGTGGCTGAACAGAGCGGGAGCCGCTTACACCGGAGCCGGCCGCTGCTGCGGGCCCTGGGCTCCCCTTATCCCAGCGGTGTTGCTGCTGAGGACTGAGCAGCGCCGACCTCCTCCACCCAAGGCTCCCTCCCGTGTTAAGAAAGCTTTGAGTTTTTCCTACGGTGTCTTGCTGGGCTCGGTGGAAGGGTCTGTCAGGCCTCTCCTGAGCTCAGTGCCGTGCTCAAGCCTGGTGAGGTAATGGCCTGAAGGAGACCGAAGCCATCAATATTTTTGCAAAAAAAACCCTTAGCCTCTGGGCAGAGGACAGAATTTACGTCTTTGAGGAAAAGGCAGGCATAACATAGCTTTTCAGTGTCCTGAGAGTCAGCACGCATGTGCTGCCTCCAAAGCAACTGCCACGTGTGCTGCCTTTTGCTTGGCAAGAGTGAGAGGTGGGTTGCAGGATTGTTGTGGCAGGCGTGTAGAGGCACATGGGGTGATGGAGCAAACCTACAGGAAGCCACCTTCGTTAGTGTTACTGCCCGTAGAGAAACTTCTCATTACTTGCAGTAGTTTCTCTTGTTTCTGGAGTGCTTGGGTGCTCCTGGGTTACGATTCTTTTAAGAAAACACATTTTTCCTTCACAGTGCAGCGCTCTGTACTTGAGAGGCTGAAAGGAGAACTTGGTGCAGGGATGGGAAACGCTTGTTTCACAAGCAATTTCTGAACTGAAAGGAAGTGTCAAGGTTGGGAAATGGTTGGAGTTCTTTCTGTTCCCTCGAGGTAACTTGACTGTCTCCTGAAGCAGTTTCTCGTGCTGGTTGAAGCAAAGGCGTTATTTACTGAGTATGGCTTATTTATTTTCATTTTTCTTCTTTCCTCTTCATTCTCTTTATACCTTCTCCATTCACCCTGGTGCACAAGAAGGTAATTGAGAGGAAAAGGAGCACGCGGACAGTAAGTCAAGCAGTAAGGAACCTGTGGTGGTTCTCAGCAGAAATCACTGCCAGGGTAGTAGCAAACAGAGTTGAAAGAACCAAACATAATAAAGCGAAGAGCGAGAGTATGTGTTTGTTAGCTGAAAGGCTCTGAAAATCCTGTTAGAATGACCAAGAAAAGGGAAACTGGGAGATCCTTCAAGGCTTTTGAAAGAATAGAAGCAGCCTCACGAATTGCACGCGTAGGGCAAGTCTTGTCTGGCGTAAAGTTGCTGTGATCAAGGTCCTCTCTAGTTTCTGTTACACCCTGGGTTTCACTTAATACCCAGCAGAGACTAGTGTAGCTGCTTCCCAAGGTTACTGCCAAAAAGAAAGTTTTGCAGCACACGTCGCTGTGAGCAGTGTTCTGTTATTCTGGGTGCTGTCCAGGCAGGTGACAAGAAACGCTCCCCCCTGCGAAGAGTTTATGACTGTCACAACACTTTTTTTAGTTACACTGGGTTTGGTCGTTGTGAAAATGTGATTCACGAGACGGTTTTCTCCCCATTTCAGCAAACATCATCCGTTGCTTCAGAAGCCTGTGCCTGTTTTTGATGCTGTGCCCTCATCAAGGGGAAGCTGCATGATCGACCCACAGACCTCCCAGCTGGGGCACATAGAGCAGGCTGCCAATGCCAGTGTGCTGTGGAGGAGAGTCCCTGCTGGGGTTGTGGGTAGGATCCTTTAATCCCTGCTGAAATCTCTGCTGATAACCAGGTGTAACCTGGGCTCACCCTACTCATGTGGTGTTTGTCAGGGAAGTCACCATTCAGTACAAAGTAGTGGCCCTGGTGTAGGAGGGACGAGGGAGCAGGAAGAATTCAGTACCTTGGCTTTGACTGCTCCTGCTTTCCTGCTCTTTAAAAAGCTAATGAATGCGACCGCTCTTCTTCCCCTTTGAAGGTCAGTACCAGTCTAGGTTAATACTTTTTGTTCACATACCTACTAAACACCCAGCCTCTTTCCTTCTTTTATGCCTTCATGTCGGAATGGGAAGTCGGCCCGAAGTAACAATGGAATCTCAATATGAGCATGGTCGTTCTCCTTTATTGCGCAGCTAACAAAAGCATATATAGGCAGAAAATAATAACATACACACACGTCACACTGTGATTGGTAGAACACCATTATACACACGCCTACATCGCTACTGTGACTGGGACGGATCATCTGTCCGGCGGAGGGGCTTCTCCTTCTCTTCCGGTCGTAGTTCCGCCCACATCCGCTTAAGAGCAGGGGCTGTCGAATGGGACTAAATCATGCCCATTCTCACTCAGCCACTCCTCCACACCTTCAGGACAGCGTGCAGGCAGCATCCATGATTGTCTGGCTCCCGCTAAGACAGAGCGATGGGCTAAGCCCATTCCTGAACTCCGGTGTACTGCTGTTGTGGCCGTCAGCCTCTGTGGAGTGTTTCCTCTTTCCTTGTCCCACAGAGCGAATGTCACTGTCCTGCTGTCCATAAAAGAGCAGAGATACTTGCGTGAGCCATTCCGGTTGCTGCAAATAGAGCAAAGAGTGTATCGTCTTTCTCTGGCAGCCTGGCTGCATTTTCCGTAGTGAATATTTTCCTGCTTTTGGTCGCAAGGGATAAATTGCAGTCGATGGAAGTTGCTGCAACTGGACAAGCACCCACTGTATGCTATCAGAATAAGGAGCGCATCTTAATCTTGCAACAGCAAACAAACACAGCACAAAGGGGTTAGGTGGTTACAGGATCGTGTTCCCTGGCCTGAAGTTTTCTTGTGCTGTGTGAGTGCTGCTGCTGTTTTCTCCGTGCAGTGCAGGTAACTTGAGGTGAGTGCCCAAATGGTCTCTGCACTGAGATACCCCAGTCACTACACGGGCTTTTTGTGTCTGTAGCATAGTTGCTGATTTAATGACACTGTTCATAAACAGGCAAGTTTTAAATATTCCTCTGGCAAATGAACAGTAGTTGTGGTTCTTTCTGTAGGCAGCAGCACTCATCCTGATATGTTAAAGCCTGTTTGGTAACGGAAAGCTTGCCTTGCTTCCAAAGGACGTGCTTCTTGCCCACGGTTGTGTTCAGGTTTGTTACGTGTGCCAGTAACAGTGGAGCTTCTGGTCCCGGGAGCAGCCATTTTGCAAGAGCTCAGCAGCAGTCGTTACCTGGCAACAGTATATGAAATTTCACTTTTCAAAACCAGTGAAAATTTCAGGCGAGGATTTTGCTGAGACAGGAGGCTTTGACTTGGGCGTACTGGTGTGTAAGCGCAGATGGAGTGGGCTTGCTCTCCAGTTGGGATTTTCAACTATTTACCTTGCCAGCGAAACAGAGAGAAGAGTCTCCTTCACCCCTTTACATCTGCCCCCTTCTGAAAGCCTTCAGAAGGCGTGGAGGCCACCAGGCAACTTGAGCTAGGCCAAATATATGAAGTCAGGGCACACACACTCTTCAAAGCACAGCTGAGACCAAACAAATGGTTGCTTTACGCAAAACCTGAGTGCTGTAAACTTCTGTGTAACTAGTCGACTGAGGGAAAAATATGTGAATCCTGTAGGCCCAGCTGCACAGCTTCATAGCCAAGTTACTCAGACGCCTGGACTTTGAGGTCAGGTCTTGCAGTCAGAAGCCACTTTTGGAAAGTAAGAAATGCATTATTTCCAGCCAGCCCTGAATGTTGCAGCTAACCACCATATTGCTGGACTTCAGAGATCTCTCTGCAGGCGTGAGGGTTAGAAATGACCCTTCAGGAACCCTTTGGTCTGGCGCTCGATTCTGTAAATCTGAATTGCCAGCTTAGTCTGTCTGATCCAAGACTATTTGCTCCTTGAACCTGGTAAGTTCCTTGTACCTGTTTGTTGGCGTTTTTCTGGTCTGTTGGGATTGCTTGTGTAAGAAGAGAGCTATGACTTCACTCGTTCACATGAAGGTAAGTTTCTTACATAGGAGGTCTCTTACACATCCTTTTTGGAGAAGAATACTTCTCCCAACCAATTCAGTGTGTTCTACTTGATAGAACCTGACAAAAAACACCCGGAGGTAGCGTATTTCATGCAGTGCTGTTTCTTTTAAATGGATATTGTGCACAGTTGGTCATGCTTTTCTCTAGGTTCAGTGAGTGAGAACCAGAGACCGTCAAATTCGTACAATGGAGACCTGAATGGACTGCTGGTGCCTGATCCCATCGTGGCTGGAGATGGACCTTCTTTGGCTAAGCCAGTGCATCGCAGCATTTCTCTGGGAGCCCTGCAGGAGAAGCAAGTCATGTAAGTTTTACTGAAAAAAGGCTGAGTGTGAATAGAAAACGGTTAAAAGTTAGTTCTGGTGAGCCTGGACAAGTGTGCTGGGAATCTGGCAGGGAGTTCTGAGTTCATATGGCAGTTGTGTCTCTGCTATTGGTCAGAGCTTTTGTAGCTTTTGTGGTGCTGATGCGTGGAGCCTGCCATCCCTGCTGCTGAGGAACTGAAGAATGTCAGCAGAGCTGTTTAGGGAGAAGGGGAGCAGGACTGGTCGCATGGTGGACAACACAAGTCAGGATGGAGGTAAATCAGTAGGGCTCTGGGTGGAACTTAGCATTCTCTCTCAGCTTGGACCTCCAGCTGGACTCTTTCAGGGACCCAAATTACCCAAGCAGTAACTTACACCAGTTTGTAGTACAGTAGAGCTTGCACTTGTCAAAGTGTTTCTCTCCACATAACATAAAATGGGACAAATGATCCTGAGCTGGACTTCTACCTAACTCTGCGGAGTTGTGTGTATACATCAGTGTGTTTTGGACAGTGCATGTGTTTTTACTGCTTGTGTGTAAGAGAATGTATGCGTATAGAAAATTTTGGATTTGTCATGGGAGTAATAATAAAAACCCACAGCTACAAATCTGCATCATTCTGGTTAGTGTAATTGGCTTTGTGTGCTGACTCTTAACATCAGAGCTCATGTAAGTAGCTTTTGTTTGTGTTCTCTGGTCGTAGTTTTGAGAGAGGATGCTGTGAGAACTGTGAGCAGTGTGCACTGTTGTCGATGAGGTTCACCTGGTTGGCTTTGGTCCCTTTGGACCTCCAAGTGCTGGGTAGCAGTCAAGGCTACTTTAAGCAAATGTAGTTCTGTGCTCAAGTCAAACAGACTGTGAGAAGAGACTGGAGGTTTTTAAGCTGAACAAACCAGGCATTTGGCGCTTTCAAACCTGTGACACATGGGGAAGGGAGATTCTTAACTGAAAGTAGTTTCTGTTTTCAGTTGTTCAGCTCAAACCTCCTAGATGCACAGGTACTCCTCCTGTGTTGCTGTTGAAATTATGAATAGTAAATATCTGACCTCTGTTCTCTTCCTGTGAGTCCTATCTGACCTTTTTTTTCCCCCCACTTTGTTTTTCTTAAAAGCTGCCTTTCTGGTGATGACAGCTCCACTTGTGTAGTGATATCAGCAAAAGATGTGGAGATAGTGGCCAGCAGTGATTCCAGCATCACCAGTAAGGCCAGAGGGAGTAACAAGGTAAGGAGCAAGAGAAAGCATGGCTCTGCCTCGGGTTTGGTGTTTTTTTGTTTGGTTGGTTTTGCCACATCAGCTCATGCTTGAATATTTTAAATAGAAAGTACTATCTTCTTTCCTGGGTTACCGGAGCTTGTAGTTAGTTAGGGTAGAAGTTTGTCAAAGAGCTTAACGAGGGGCGGGGGGGGGGGGGAAATTGGCGCGGTATCTTGTAGCTGATTGTTACTGTTATTCCAGAGCCTGGCCAAGTTACCGCCTAATTTTCAGGAATAAGTCCATGATCTGAGCTGTAGGTTCCTGGGAAGGTGGCACTCCTTCGCAAACAGGCTTTTCCTGCTGATTGTTTCTTCCCTGGAAGGTCTTCGCTGTGGAAGGAGGGTTGCTCTTGGTAGCTTGCTAGCCTGGGTCCTGCTGAGGGCTCCACCCAGCAGATCAGAGCTGCAGAAGGACCAGTGTGTTGAGATTAGAACTAGTGCTGGAGCAGAGTACTACGGCATGCTGAGAACAAATGCTAAAAGTTAGGAGACGGAACTCCTTGGTCTTTATCCTCTTGGCACCTTTTCATATCATTTTGTTCCTTGATGTGCAGCGAATTAAGGGACCACAGAGATCGTAAATGAACACTGTACTGTGTTATCATTGTTTTTCATAGATAATAGTGAAGTTAAAAATGAAAGGGAGGAGCACTGTGATAATTTCCATAGCGTGACTTTATTCTTTGCTCACAGAGGTCAAATAAGACCAGGACTCTCAGTTTCTTGGAAAGCAGTATTAAACTAAAAAGCAAGTGCCTATGCAGCAAATGTGTTTCAAAAAAAGTTTCTAAGAACTGGGAATCCAGGCACAGTGCTGATAAAGAGGCAAAGGCTGCTTCGCTGTAGTTGCAGGGTAGATTGGTGGTCCGCAGTGGGACAACCTCAGTGAGTTGCATTCCTTCTTGCAGTGGAAGGAAATATTTGTCAGCCTCCAGGATGCTGAATGTTCAGGGCTCTGCCTGGTATCCAATGTGCAATTCTTCTTACCAGCTGCTGCTTCTAATAGTTTCCTATTAAGCATTACAGCTCTTCCCTGGAGGAAAACATGTATTTGGCAAGTTTGTTCTAGGAAAAAGTGAATTCCAGACACTTCTCATATTTTGTTTTCTTTCTCCTGAGCAGGTGAAAATACAGCCTGTTGCTAGATACGACTGGGAGCAGAAATACTATTATGGCAATCTGATAGCTGTTTCAAACTCTTACCTGGCTTATGCCATTAGAGGTGAGATAATTCTTCTTGTCTTGGGTGTGATTTGTATTCTCTTGCTCTGTGTATCTCTAAAAGAGGCAGAGTTTGCATCCAAAGAAGGTAACTGGCAATAATTGAAACGCTTCTTTAAATACCAAAGTCGGGGAGCTGTTGTATTGGGAGTGCAAGTCAAGCTGGAGCTACAGGGGAGGGAAGAGTTGGTGGTGTAGGAGAGTTTCCACTGAGAAAAAGCTTTTTCTGAAGACAGAAATAAAAGAAAGACTCGGTGGGGATGGGGGAAAAATTGACGGATTACATTAGTTTCACTGGACAGTAAGTTGATGTTCAGATTACTCCTCTAATTAAATAAACAAGTGTCTCTGTAGCTTCTCAGCACAGAAACAGTCCCATGGTAATTTGAGCAGATAAATGTTTGTGCTGGATTTGCTTGCATAAATTTAGAGTTGAGTTTAAGGCTAAATTTAGAGGAGGCAAAGAGCAATGCAGATGCAGTGTATTTTGTAGTAGGAAGGGAGAGAAAAGCAGAACAATGCAGGGGAAGATTGTTTCACAACATACATGAAACAAATAGTCATCTGCAATGTCTCTTTCTGCTCTCATAAGCATGCAGTGTTTGGGGCTCCATCAGCTCTTCCCTTTCTTCTTAGTTCTAACACTCCTCAGTTTGTCGGGCATTCTATGAAATCTACTGCTCTGCTGCTGTGTTTTTTCCTAGCTAAGGTTGTTTTAGAGCAGCTTTAGGGTGTCTTGCCCTTTTTTACAGTATTAAAGCTTGGGTGCAGTAGCACTGCGGAGAGCTGAGAGGAGTGCTGGGGGTGGCTTGGGCACCAAGAAGTGGAAACAATAGGGTCTCCGTAAGACTGTCTGCATTATAGTGATGTTTGCCTGAAATGGGGAGGTGGGAAACTTCCCTTGGTATGTGCATGTTCTTTCCAGTCATGCAAGCCCCAAAGTAGTATTTCTGGCCAGGGGAGTTTTTATGCTTTTTACATTCGCCCCCAAGATGTATTTGAGTGACTCGCAGTGACTCCCTTTCTCCACTTACTGAAAATGAAATTGCAATTAAAATTAATTTGCTGTCACTGGGGGTCAGTCTTGGAGGTTTGGTAGCTTTGTCATGAGCCCAGGATAAAGATTTAGGCCTTGCATTTAATGAAGGTGTCTTTCATGAGAATAATCCTGGGAGTCACAAGAAGACAACTACTGTTGACTTTTTATGTAGAGCAACTTAGAATTTGAGGTGAAGAAATTGTAGAAGATACGGGGAATTAAGCTGCCCCTTACAAGACAGGCAAACTCCTCCTTGATGCTGCCATTCCAATCTTCTGCACCAAAGGTGAAAAGTGCAGTCAGTATTTGTGCATTTATCCTGGGCCTGGTTAACATGGTACCTATTGATAATGGATTTCAGTATGTTGCCGGTGACAGCTGATGGCAGGACAAGTGCTGTAAATTACAAGCCAGTGGCTGGAAACAGCAGCGCTGTGGGGAAACTACACCGATAAATGATGACTTCTCCCTCTTGTCTTTTCTGCAGCTGCCAGTAACGGCTCCGCTATGGTGCGGGTGTTGAGCGTCAGCACTGCCGAGCGGACCTTGCTGAAAGGATTCACGGGTGGTGTGGCAGACCTGGCTTTTGCTCATCTCAACTCCAACCAGCTGGCCTGCCTGGATGAGGCTGGCAACCTTTTTGTCTGGCGCCTGGCCATGGATAAAGAGAAAATCCAGTATCTTGTTAAAAGTGCCTCATAACTATCTTTGTGTAAGGGTTAGATGTGAATACAGCCTCAAAATTGCAAATTATTTTGTAGCCTATTCAGAATAGCAGCTTGCAGGGAGAAGGTCAATAGTTCTGCCCTTTCTAGAGTATCGAATCAATCAACCTGTGCCTGTATTCAGCACAGTCGTTATGTGCAATTGCACATGACTTGAAATTCTAGGAGTGACACCTCAGCGCTCCTTCTGGTCCAGGCAAAAGTGGTCAGTGAGAAGAATCAATCTGTACTAGCTGCCTTTCACGTGGCCGGTGTCACCTTGACCATGTAACAAAGCTTTTTAGTCACATTTATTTGGTTCTAGCTCTTTTCCTCAGTTACTTTTCTGTGAAAAGAGGATGAAATACTTCCCTCCCGCTCACTACCTTCCTTCCAAACCTGCCATCCTTATTCTTTTGGTGGTCCTGACATTTATTTTCAGTGTTTGATTCATTGCCCTAAATATTTTCCTTTTAATTGCTAGGAGTGGCTGCTTGGTGGGTTTGGGAAGCACACCAGTCTGTGGGATATGTTGTCTTAGGTTGTGGCTTCTCAATTTTAATTGTATACCATCATTTCAAAAGCAACTGGAGCTGTTTAAGACCTGATTTGTGTGGGTGGACCAGAGCATTCAGCCTGGGGCAACATGGTAGCTTTTCTGTCTTTCTGTGGTAGCGTTGCTATGCTGGAATCATTTAATCTGTCCATTAGGAGTCGCGTGGATTGCACATTCAGGTGTGTGTGTGTGCTCCTGTTGTGCTTATTCTCTCCCTGTCTGCAGCCTGCAAGAGGAAATTATGAGACTGTATTCACTTTTGTAAGCTTAACCTCTTCTGCCAGTGAAGGCATGCTAGCTTGCCACCTTTCTTAGCAGAACCCTTTAATCTGATTTTCTTTTTGAATCTCAATCATCCAAAAAATCTTGAGGTTTAGTAGCATTTACCAGGGGACTGAGCCTGAACAGGCTACTGGCGAGTGTCAGCAGTGCTGCCAGAACATTATGTTTCTTAACTGTGGTGATCAGAGAGGAGATCTTGGTTAACATCAAGCGACCCGACAATACCCCATTGAACACCTCTCGAAGAATCATCTGGTGCCCTTTCATCCCAGATGATAATGAGGAGAGTGGTGAAGAGGGAAGTCAGACACTGGCGTTGTTGCACGAGGACAGGGTAAGGAAACCTTGCTTTTGAAACGTCGTCCCTTTTTAGAGGGGGAGAACCTAATGAAGGAAAGAACCGATACAGTTAGAGATTTAAAGGCTTCTGTATAGTCTGTGCTGGGGATCCTTCCATAATATGAAATGTGGGATTCCTCCCTTCCGAGGAGAGGTCACACTGACCTTTTCCCAGAGCACAGGAGAAAGGAAAGCGATAACTTCTGCTCACCATCAAATAGCGGGACCGCTAGAAACGGTGTGGAGCAGCGGAGGCATTGCTCATCTGCTCAGGCAGAGCCAGTTCCCAGGGGAGAGGGATTGGGGAGCCACAGCCACAAGTGCCAAGAGTGGTTCCCTGTTCTTATGTACAGCTGGGTGTCAGGAACGCATTTAATGGCCAAACTGGGTGTAAATGGGAAGGTTTGTGTTACGTTGGGCTGGTATGTCAGGATATAAGATAGGATATAAGAAATTCTGTACTGGATCAGACCAGTAGTTGTAGAAACATGCAACCCCACGCAACACTACAGGTGTGGGGAAGAGTGGCTGGGAAGCTGCCCAGCAGAAAAGGACCTGGGGGTGTTGGTCGACAGGTGGCTGAATATGAGCCAGCAGTGTGCCCAGGTGGCCAAGAGGGCCAGCAGCATCCTGGCTTGTATCAGGACTGGTGTGGCCAGCAGGAGCAGGGCAGTGACCGTGCCCCTGTGCTGGGCACTGGGGAGGCTGCCCCTGGACTGCTGGGTTCAGGGTTGTGCCCCTGACTCCCAGAAGGACATGGAGGGGCTGGAGCGTGTCCAGAGAAGGGCAAGGAAGGTGGGGAGGGGTCTGGAGCCCCAGGCTGCTGGGGAGCGTCTGGGGGAGCTGTGGGTGTTGAGCCTGGAGAAGAGGAGGCTGAGGGGAGACCTTATCGCTGCCTACAACTGCCTGAACAGGAGAGGGGAGCCGGGGGGGGGTTCATCTCTGCTCCCAGGGAACGGGCGATGGGTCGAGGGGAAACGGCCTCAAATTGTGCCAGGGCAGGTTTAGGTTGGACATTGGGGAAAAATTCCTTCTCTGCAAAGGCTGTCAAGCCCTGGAAGGGGCTGCCCAGGGAAGGGGTCGAGTCCCCATCCCTGGGGGTATTTAAAAGCCGGGCAGAGGAGGTGTTTAGGGCCAGGGTTTAGTGGTGGGATGGCAGGGTTAGGGCAACGGTTGGGCTTGGTGATCTTAAAGGGTCTTTCCAACCCAAACGATTCTGTGATTCTAAATAAACCTGTATGTCCATATGTTTGTTTTCCAGGCAGAGGTGTGGGATTTGGACATTATCCGAGCAAACAACAGCTCCTGGCCGGTGGAGGTGCCTAGCATCAAAGAAGGCTTCATCATAGTGAAAGGCCACAGCACGGTATAAACCTCTTTTGCTTTCTTTACTGCTATCGCGTAGGTGATCGCTACAGATCGCTTAGGTTTTCTTTGGGTTATAGTGTCTCAGGAGCTGCAGTTCCTAGGACAGTTGGCCATAAAAAAACAGTTTCTTACCCATCCACGCTATCACCCACAACTTATGTTGTGCACGCACTGTTGGTGAGTAACCTTTGTTTAAAGAGCCAAGGTGAATATGTAGTCATTTGCTTTGAAAATGGCTCTTGAAAAAACTTGTCTGGGTTTCCAAGGGCCTGTTTGACAACCTGGACTGTATTGCAACTATTTTGTTGTATCTCCTGGTAAGTGGAGCACTTAACACCACAGTGGTTTACTGCTGGATGAGAAGGGGAAAAGTAAACCCAATATCATCTTTATTTTGTGATTTCCTTAGTGAGTACAGTTATATCTGTGAGTACAGTGGACCAGGACTGCAGCTGAGTATCCAGTAGGTGATATTTTGAATATGAAATAAACAACTGGAAAGAATCCAATTTTGCTTCTTGAACAGGGTGATGACAGAGTAATCGTATTGTTTAGATGAGACAGTTTTGATTGTGAAACAATAATGACCTTGAAAAGCCAGATCTCAAAACAAAATGAGCTCTGTTCATAACATGAGTAGCAGTAGGAACAGTAGCAGCATAGTCCATTGCACTAAAATTTGCTGTCTGGAAAGGGCAGTTGTTAATATTACAAAAAAAAAAAAATCCTGTCAATTCTTTTGTGAAGGGTCAAGTTGCCTGGTAAAGTGTCTGTTGGAAATCACTCTGACCTCATGTGCTGTCAGACTGTTAGTCAAATTCCTGTTTGAAGAGAGTGCTCTTTTCTTCATGAAGAGCTATAAAATCACTTTTCCCAAATTCCTGTTTGAAGAGAGTGCTCTTTTCTTCATGAAGAGCTATAAAATCACTTTTCCGTGTCTTATTTTTTGTTTTTCCACTCTCTGTGTAGTGCCTGAGCGAGGGAGCGCTTTCTCCAGATGGAACTGTGTTGGCCACAGCAAGCCATGATGGTTTTGTCAAATTCTGGCAGATCTATATTGAGGGGCAAGACGAGCCAAGGTAACTGGAGAATTAGAAAATGAAGGCTCTCGGAACAGGGAGCAGCATTTTCTGTTACAGAATCACCTGCGATAGTCTTTCTCAGGATGTTATAAAGATACAGGGTGAATGTTTGTAAAGTAATTTGTTGCAGAAGCGTTGTATCACTGAATATCATGTAGGCTCAAGGTTTGGTGAACTTGGAGTGGAAAAAAAAGCAGAGCTCTGTGTCTGGAAGCAGGAGTTCCGTGCTTTGCACGAGCTGTAGTCAAACTCTTCTGCACCGTCCCTGTAAATGCAGAAAGCTTCTCTGAGCTGTTCTTCTCAGTGCTGACTTTTATGTGTTGTGCCCTTGTTAAGACACCAAACCAAATACCAACATGTGATTTCTTGTTTTTTTGGGTCACAATCTATGGCTGCATGGGCTGTTATCTCCTTATTTCATGTAAGCCTGTAAACAGCTACAAGTTGATAACACTTGGTGGCTGCTGACTTAATGCTCTCTTTGGACAAGAGCTAATGTGTTCAGCACCCAGCTTATATATTCCTTATTTACTACTCCCTGCACGTTCAGTCTCTTCTGATTCTTTCTTAGGTGTCTCCATGAATGGAAGCCCCACGACGGTAGGCCTCTTTCCTGCTTGCTCTTCTGTGACAACCATAAAAAACAAGACCCAGAGTAAGTCCCCAATCCTGTACTTGGATTATCAAAGTTCAGTAGTGTCTTCTAGCTCTACCTTTGGAGGGTTCCTTGTAACTGCATTGTACTTGTAAAAAAGTTAGTGTTGTGGTAGGAGTGAGTCCTGTCCTCTTTGTAGTCAGTTTTCTAGTGATGGAGAAATAAAGAAGGCTCTGGAGCACAGTATAAAGTTACTTTAATTGTAGCGTCAATTCCATGAAAGCAATGAAAATTTGAAATTGATGAGTCCGTTCAGGTTTGTGGTATGGTCAGTTTTAACCAGCCTGTTGTCCTCCAAATTTCTACTGCAGTTGATTAAAAAGTAACTTGTTTTAGTTTTTAGTTTTTATTCTTTCTTCAGGCAGTTTTGGCCCTAAGGTTCTTGAGAGCTGTGAGAGCTGTAGTGGTTCCTAATCTGCCTCAGAAGCAGACATTTCTGGGAAATTTAGGACACGGCTGAGCAAAATCAGCTATGGGCAGGTTGTCAGGAACTTTTCTGTGAAATGTCCTTGTGGGAAGCATCAGATCTTCTCTAACAGAACTTAATTCTTTTGTGCCTGCAGGGTTCCCTTCTGGAGATTTCTCATCACAGGAGCAGATCAGAACAGAGAGTTGAAGATGTGGTGTACCGTGTCTTGGACCTGTCTTCAAACTGTCCGGTAGGTGTTGACATGCTGATTCCCCCGAAGGGTTGGATTTACTCTGATGAGCAACAGCTCATCAGAGCTCTCCCTTTCCAGGTATAGTGCTTTGCAAAGGTGATCCTTGGTCTCCTGTGGAGTCTGCTCTAGAACCAGTTAGAGCCTCCTCCCTTGCCAATCTGACCTATCTGCTGAAAGCCATCAGGGCTGGGACGGACTGGTCAAGCTTTGGCAAGGCAGGGAGGTTGATCCTTTTATACCATCTCCTTGATGTTACCAAGACCTGTTCTTTTCAGCCTGTAGAGCACACACGTACCTGTAGCATGAGGAGAGGTGTTCCAAATTGCACTCCCTGAGAGCTTTCTTCTGTAAAAATACTAGATATTCAGTAACCAGTCTAAGATCAATTCCTCTTACTGATTTTTCTGATTTAAATAATGAGGGGCTGCTACATTAACAGAGCTTAAGCAAGTTAGATGAGCCTTATTTGCCGAGCCGTATAGGTCCAGAAGTTCAAATTCTACTCTAGTCCATCCCTTCACTTGACTTATGTTCCTTGGTTTTACTTTTCTGATGGTGGATCGTGGCCTCTCTGATCACATACACATGTAAAGCCACTTCTGACTTGCCCTCTTAAAAGGAGGAGAAAAGGGCATACAGCTGAGTGCTGCTTTTTCTACCTCGTACTACAGAAGGTCCAAAACCCACAGAAGGATTATTTTGGTTTGGTGGATTTTTGTTAAATCTGTAGCACTGGTTGTTGTCCTCCTATGAATGCGGAACGTGTTAAGTAATGACAAACTGTCATCTTTCCTTTAAATGTTTATAATCTGTATTTAGATCCCATTCTGTGGTCTCCATGCCGGTCTCTTAGCTGAAGTCAGCACTGATTTCCGCAATGGTGTTTTTATTCTAGTGGGTTGTTGCGCTATTATATGGCTGTAAACTCCTTAAGATGTTGGGGGGTTTTAACTAATGCAGTTCCATAGCAGTCATTCTGGTTGTGCTAATCTGCCTTGCTTTCTGCACCCCCCGGCTCTTCTTTGTGGATCTAGCTTTTCTCCTGACATCTTCAGCTCCATGAGTATTCTTCCCAGCCTGAAAGTCTGCCTGGATCTCTCCGCTGAATATCTGATACTGAGCGATGTGCAGAGAAAAGTAGGTGGTTCATTTTATTGCTGGCTGTTTGGGTAATGGTGACAGGAGGAGAAATGACCATCTGTGTGACTGATTCCGCTGCCTAGGTCTAGGATGTGCACG
Organism: Butorides virescens; assembly: GCA_017310255.1. Taxonomy (NCBI): domain Eukaryota; kingdom Metazoa; phylum Chordata; class Aves; order Pelecaniformes; family Ardeidae; genus Butorides; species Butorides virescens. Next base: position 42,057 of record JADKXX010003673.1, read on the forward strand.
TTAATAGCTAAAAATGCAGAGGTTGGCCTCAGCTATGTCACCATAAGATGACAAATGGTAACATTCCACTGATTAATCCTGAGGAGCCTTAAGGATTATTTCTTGCCCTACAGTAAAGCTCTCATTTGGAGACACCTGTGCCTGGCACAGAACGACTGAGTTCCTGATCCAGATTGACTCGGATAGGAACATGCTTATTGTGGTTCCCATAGGTGTTCTGTTTCAAATGTAAATGGTCCAGGGTTTATTCCTCACGTTATTTCCACTGTTCCAAATCTTGTTCAGGTGCCAGGCTTTGCAGTCCACACACACGTATGTATGGTCTGCTCTGAAAGCCCAGTGATTTACCATTTCTGATTCTTCCAGGTCTTGTATGTGATGGAGCTGATGCAGAACCAAGAGGAGGGCAAAGCTTACTTCAGCTCCATCTCTGAGTTCCTCCTTACCCACCCAGTCCTGAGCTTTGGCATCCAGGCAGTGAGCCGCTGCCGGTTAAGGCACACCGAAGTGCTCCCAGCGGAAGAGGAAAATGACAACTTGAGCGTAGGTGGGTGATGAAGAGGATTTGTCTGCTCCAAGATCAGGACTTCTTTCCTGACTGGTTCTGGCTTTCTCGTGAAAGGCTGGCTCACTTCTTCTCTTAGTCTGTATGAAGTGTGTCCTGTGCCGCTGGAGTACTGCAGGGAAACGCAGCAGAGTTGGTTACAAGGGACCTTTGGAGGTCGCTGGTCCAAACTGCTGCTTGAAGCAGGACTATTGCTGGTGGCAGATCAGGCTTCATCTAGCTGCATGTTGAAGGCCCCCCAAACATGACACTTCTGTGTCTGCTCTGGTGCCCTGTCCCAGGGCTGCACCCCTTCCTAAAGAAAATATTTCTTAATGTTGAACCTGAACCTCCCAACCCAGGCTGTAGCCACACAGAAACTCCGCTGAGGTGTTTGTTATTAGGAAAGCATTCCAGTGCTGTGACTCAAGTGATGGCTTTGGTTAAGGTACAAGATTAGCTGCTTGGTATCCAAGCCGTGATGCTTTTGTGATTGCATAGCATCGCTGCCCCTAGGAGAATGCAGGGGACAACTTCCTTTGGTGGCGAAGGGCTGTGTGTCCCTCGCAGGAGGCTCACAGGAACAAAAGCATTCTTGGAAGAACTGGCAGGATACATTTCTGTTACTGCTTGCCTGAGTAAACTGTATAATTAAACATCAGAGGTGTGAGCATGTGGTCTGAGAAAGCAGTTGGTTGCTTCTGAATCGTGGTGGTGCCTGAGCTGTGACAGATGTGAGGACAGTACACAGTCTGAGTTGAGGGAGAGGGTGGGATTCTTCTCCATCACAGCTGGAAGGTGTATTCCCAAGCCACAAAGCTTCTTGCAACAGAAATGAACAAGTAACTCTTTTTAGAGGAGAAACGCTTGAGATGCCACCTTCTGGCTGTTACTACAATGAATATGATAGTGATTCCTGGGGGAATCTGGCAGGTCCAGACCTCAGCTTCCTAGTGAGGTATCTCTTATTTTTTCTTTTTTTTTCCCCCCCCTCTTCTCTTCGTTGAGGCTCACTTGACAGGGTTAGTGCAAATTTGATTGCTGTCACATTGAAAAGTAAAGGGGGTGTAGGATACACTTTCCCCTAATGGTGAATCTAGCTCTGAAGTGGAGAAGTGATGAAGCTGTATCGTGCTGGTTCTCTGCTGCTGGTTCATCTGCTGTGATGTTTTTCTAGTAGTTTGTCTGCAGTTTCAATCCATCTTCATATTTTACTTTTGTCTCGTTTACAGAAGGTGCTCAGGGAGCCGGCGCCGTTGAATCGGCAGCAGGTGTGCTGATAAAACTCTTCTGCGTGCACACCAAGTGAGTATGCGTAGCAGCTACCATGGGCAGCTGCCTGTGGTTGTCCTTATCCTGCACTGACATATAGAAATTTAAATTACCAATTCCTTTTGCTCGTAACAAAAACTGCTTGGACCTGTAGAAACTTCTTGCAGTGGTGTGGTCAGTATGGCCTTACTGGGAAGTATCCCTGCATGGTGCTGTGGCAAGCTAGTATTTTTGTCACCATGAGTAAACAAAGACTTAAGAGTTGTGCTCACGTGTAAGTGCTGGGAAACCTCTCTCGAATACCCTGGGTGGCACAGCTGAATGAGGATCAGCTTCTGCTGCTTCTGTCACAGGCAAACATAAAAGCATATTCCAAGGGAATCAGTTCCGCAAAGAGGAATCTTCCAAGCGTTAGGCTTCTTTGTGATTCATAAACTAATCTGAGATGCCTGTTTTTTTTCAGGGCCCTCCAGGATGTGCAGATTAGATTCCAGCCTCTTCATAGCCCTGACATGAATGCATCCATGCCGTCCCATGGCACTCATGAAGAATTTGGTGAGCATTTGTGCTAAATCAATCTTCGGCATTGCTGAGCCTTTAGAGGTTGTCGGGAGGGCGGGCAGCAGGAGAGAGGCTTTGGGTGCCTCTTTGCAATAGAATAGAGCGGTGTCATTGCATAAAGGGTTCTGAATGTGGACTAGCTGTGAAGCAGGCCACTTGACCTGGTGTGAGTATGGGGACATGTTAGGCTAGGAGCACCAATGCTTTGTGCACACTTGAGTTCACCTTCTTGGGTGATTTGGCACTTGTGCCAGAAACTTGATGTTTTAGCTCTCATCAGGTGGAAGAGATTACAGTGACACTAGAGCTTTGGGAGTAGAGGGGGCTGGGCTGTGTGTAGCATGCTCTTCCAGTTCACTCACCATTCTGGGATGCAGCTGTTGAACTGGCCTTGCATTTAGGGAAGAAAGGAAGCTTGGATCTCTTAGTATCAAAGCCTGATAACATCCGCTGTTTAGCCTACAGAGTAAGCATGGCACAGGATTTGCCTTGCCCTTAGCTTTGATTAGGTTGTTGCAGGATTTTCGCTTGTCCTTTTGCGATCCAGTATGGCAGGCAATGGCGTAAGTTCGTACTTTGTGGAATTAAAGCTTTAGCTCTTTGGGGAAGTTCCTGTAAAGTGATTTCCTGTCTTTCTCCCTGGGAAGCCTTTCCAGACCACATGGCTGATCTAAGCACAGAAGGGCTGGGATCTGAAAAGGGATCGGTGCATGGCTCTCAGCCAGACCTGCGGCGTATTGCTGATCTGCCTGTACCAGCAGACTTTCTGTCTCTCTCGAATGATGCCAAACCCAAGCTGATGACTCCAGATGCATTCATGACACCAAGTACATCTCTTCAACAGGTAACCAGAGAGCAGCACTGTTACTGGTGGTATGAGCGGTAGCTTTGGGTGTTGATGCTTTTGGGAACTTTTCCTAGGCAGTAAGGACTCTGATAGGTGATGCTAGCTGAATGCAGAGCATGCAGGAAACTCTGTGCATGTAACCAAACTGAGTAAAGCCATGTTGGCACATCTAAAATGCTAAGCTGGCCAAAGCTTGTGTTGCACGTGCTGTGTTGAGCTGTAAAACTGCTGACGTAGCTGTGTTGTGTAGAAATATGGGTTTGCTAAATAACTGTATCTACGCTGGGAGACTGGTTTATACCACATTGTTTGGGGTTGTGATATAGCTATAGTGGAAGAAAATATGCCCCCTCTGCATATCCCATCTGATAGGATCCTGTGGGAATGTGTGTCTGAAATGATCAGGTAGGTAGATGGGACTGTAACATCTTCTGCATGAGATCTGCAAATTGTCGATCCAGTAGCTCGGTGGGTTTTTTTGAATCTAACTTGTACAGAAGGCAAGTCTCCTGTGCTTGCACCAGGGATTTGGGTATCGGGAAGCATGTGAAGCACTCCTCGGGATTTGGTGATCTCTGCAAAGGATAGCAAAGTATCTTGGTGAAGAGCCATAAGCAAGCATTTATTCCTCAGCGGAGCTCTGATGGAACAGTCGGAAAACACAGAATTCCTCTTAATGCTCTGTCATGCGTGCATGGCCAGCAGTGCATCCTGCACCGTTGAGTCCTGCTGGCATTTCTAGAGGCTGTCCGGCACTGACAGGGTGCGGCTATTTAAATCGGCATGGGTTTCTGCTGCCCTTTCTCGGTTATGCCAGCAAGCAGAAGTGCAGGAGCTCGCTGTTTCTTGGCCACTCTGCATCCAAGTGTCACGTTAGTTTCTCTTAAACCCATTCAGATATTCTTGCTTTATAACCTGCTTCCGGGCCTCTGTACTGAGTTCATGACTGTCTAGTTTTCTCCATGTGCTTTTAGAATGGGAGTGGACGTAAATGAAAAAGTATTTTAAAAAGGGCACCCTTTAAAAAAGGTGATCTGCCATATATTGCAAGATATGGATTCCACTAGTGAGAAGCTGTGGTGTCTGTGTTTTCTCTGCCTTCAGGCATGGTGGAGAGTGCCTGTGAGCAGCACTCCACATACACAGCCTACGGCAGGGCTTCCCCCTCCAAGGGAGGGACGTGTGGCTGTCACCACAGCTTGAATGTGTACTAGAGGAGCCTGGGTGAGGATGGGCAGCGCGTGGAGATGTGCAAAAATAGAGTTTGTGCTGAGTTGACTGAGATAGAGCCACCCCAGCAACAACTTGGGGAGCAAAGACTAAATTAAACTCCTCCTAAAAGTTTTCCTGTTGCTAGCAGAGTTGCTGAGTGCAGAAGTTACTTATGTGTCTGAGGGTGGGGAGCCTTCCCAGTGCAAAGGTGTCCCAAGGGAGCAGACAGAAGTTGTTGATGTGGCAATGGTTGCACATACGGTTTGCTGCAAGGAGCAGCTCGCTCTTCAGTTTAAACTGTGTAACTGTTCAGTTTAAATCTGGCTTTCCATTGCTACCTATTTCATGGCAGGCTTTTTCCAGCTGGCACCAGCTCCCAGGATCACTGTCAGGTGGACACAGCCTTGAGCTTAGCTCAATCTCTGCTCTCTGCCATAAGCAGTGTCAAGCGCAAGAAGCTTGGCTAAACCGGCTTTCCCAGCTGAGTACTTGTGTGCTTATGTTGGTGTTCTCTGTAGGTTCTTCTTGACAGCCAGAAGCAGCAGCAGGGGCCAGCACGTCCCCCTGCACTCTCTGCTGCTAGCCAGCTGGCTAGATGAGTGGTGCCTCTTCTTGTGCATTGGAGCATTCTACTTCCATGTATCAGCAGTGCAGGACCTAAACGCCATACAGGCTCTGGCATTGCTAGCGGCAACAGACCTTGACAAGAGCAGTCTAGCTCAAAGAACAAAATGGGGGTCTGGTACGGAGCCCTGCAGAATGCCACTTTGTTTTGGGAGAGCAATTGCTCAATAAAAGGGGTCGTGGCTCATGTGGTGAGGATTGTACTGGGGCTTACCATCAACCAGCACCTGAGCGCCCTAGCAGTACAACTAAACCTTTTTTCTTTTTTTTTCCTCTATTCCCTCTTCACCAAAGACTCTTTAGGAGTTCTTCTGGAGCCAGCATTCTCAGGTGAAGTTCCACTGATGGACTCTTCTGTCACCTCCTGATGGCTGTGTATTTTCTTGCAGATCGCTGTATCTCCAGGCAGCAGCGTCAGTTCCCTGACTGCAGTCACAGCTATGAGTAGCACTTCTGTCACGGATGCCTCTATGCCCAGGTAAATAGTGCATATATTAAAAACTATATCTGTGGCTGAACTGATACTGTCCTTCAGGGCGGCGCAGAGCTGTAGCGTGTCTTGTAGGAGAGGGGATTATAACCAGAGTTAGAAATTGGCCTGAGTCCCAATGTCCCTATACGGGCCACTGTTTGCGTCTCTACTGCAGCTTGGAGCATGCCTGTTGTCATCCAAGGGGCCAACAATAGTGTTTTACTTGGGCCTCGTAGGGGTTCTTTTATTGCATCTCAATTTTGTTGCTTTATGTGCTTCTCCCAAAGGGCTGTCATTGTTTACAGGTAAGAGGACGCTGCAGGCACCAAGGGCAAGGAGATAATTGGGACTGTTAGGAAAATCTTACTAGTGCCGCAGTGGGTTGGGCTGCATAACAGGCGAAACATTCACTTTTCGGGGCTGAGAAAAGGATAAGGACCTATCCTGTAGCATCCCATTTATCCCTAAACTCTGTACTGTGTGCACTGAAGTTATAACTGGTCCCTTCTCTCATTGACCCCTCAAATTCTAAGAGATTGCTATACCCATCTTTTTTTGTTTCCACCTGCTATCTCTTTGAGCTATGTGGGGACTAGGAGATGGAGGTGCTAGTTGACAGGGAGTAGCTGACCATGGTGGAAAGTGGAAGGGCTTGGAGAACACTGGTAAGGTTTGGATTGGGCTCCTCCATTGGCCTGTGGATCCCATTTCCTCACCTTGAGTGTTTGATGCAGATCAATCGTTAGGTTGACCTGCTTGGTTTGTTTGTGTCTATCTTCTGCAGGGCATCGGAAGACTTGACTGTGAGCCCAAAGATGCAGCTGGACACCAGTCTCACGCTGAGTAGCAGTAGCAGCAGTCTCCAGACTAGTCCTAGGAGCCATTCGGTTCTTATCCCAGGCCTCCCTGACAAGCTAACACCAAAGGCACCCGTTCCAGTAAGGCTCCAAATGCTGCTCCCTTCTTTCTCCTCATGGGCCAAGGGATCTCTCTGTACAAGCTGAAATTAGACTTATGTGGATTTTAACAGGGCCAGTGTCTGACCATTGGAAAACACAGCTGCTGGCACAGATCTGCAGCCAGGTTTGCCTGTGTTAATGGAACCTGACTTCATGTAAAACAGCATATCTGAAAACTAGAGACAGCTCTAACTTGTGTTGCCACTACCACAGTGGTTGGACGTGGTCAGCCTTTGTGTTAGGAGACAGCACTACCTGCAAGGGTTTCTTCCTCCCTGTTGGTCTGACAGGTCTGAAACAATCATTTCCTGTTCCTAAATTTTTCTTTCCAGGTGTGATGTAAAACAGGTTGTGACCAAAGCTTGGAATTGAAATAAGCTTTCAGTCCAGGAGATATTCAATGTTAGAACTAACTTTTTCCCTCAAAGAGAAGGGGTCCTGGAGCAGAGCAGGGAGGTAGAACTGGTGTTACATTTTCTTTTGAAAGTGTGTTCAAACTAGCATTGGCTGAAGTGTGGTGTTAGCCCAGCTGAGAGTCCATTACAAGTCTCCCTCTGCTGAACAGAGTGGGGGCACAGGGATCGCATGAGGAGAGGATACAGCTGGCTATTTCCAGAAGCGGTTGGTGTAAGGTGCCAGGGGTTCTTGGGGTGTCTCTGCATTACCCTGAAGGCTCTTGTTTGACTTTTTTTTTTTTTAAATATTTTTTTTGTTCAGATTGCTTCAGGAAACCCCTCTCTAGCACTGGAACTGCAGGAGGTAGAGCCCTTGGTGGTGCCCCAGGCTTCTCCTACCCGTGAGCGCTCGCCAGATGTCATTTCCTCTGCCTCCACAGCCATGTCCCAAGATATCCCAGAGATTGCTTCCGAGACCTTGCAACGCAGCTTTGCGGCGGCTCCGTCTGGGCTACCCGCGGAGGTGCTGGAGCCCAGTCATCACGCAGACAGCATGGCATCTGCTGCCTCAGCCTTGCATTTGCTGTCTCCCAGGAACCGGCACAATTCGGAGCACAGCCACCACTCTTTGGACATGCCTCCAGTGGAGGTGGACAGACTAAATGCTCCATCTTTACTGGAGACTGCTTTAACTCAGGAAAATGCATCTTCTGACAGTGTTGTGAATCAGCCGTGGCCAGCAGCTCCTGACATAACCAGAGAAACCAGGAACAGCATGGCAGACAGGTAATCACTTGGGTTTGTCTTGCTTAGGGCAATTTCTTTTCACTTGCCAAATTGCTAGCTTGGTGAGAAGCTCTTATGTTGTGATTAAACCAGAGCAGTTCTCCATCCCTTCTTTCCTTAAAGGATTGGATGATTCAACCTTCCTGTGTGCTTGTTCTGTGTATGCTGTGTCCTGAACTTCCTAGGCCAGCTCTAACTATTTGTGCTCTCTGATACCCCTTGCAGCATAAACGATCTCTGTTAAGAAGGTGAAAAGTCTACTTTATTGGCCTTCATGTTCACCTGGGAATGGAGACTTGAGATGTTGGGGTTTTTTTGTTTTGTACTCTGGAAATAAAACCAGTACAAGCTACATTCTGACCCAGGTGATGCATTCCTGCATGCTTTTGTTGAAAAGAATCAATTGGCACATAATTGACAGGTTTGATTATAGGTTAATTTTATATCTCTCATCTAGAATTGGCTCTGTGGAGCTAGCATTATAAGTAAAGTACTTCAAAAGTCAGAAAATTAATGGCAACGTCTCTGTGGAGCAGGCATGCAGAATGGGGCAACAGCCCATACGCCTGCTTACCGGGAGCAAACTGTTACACTGGGATTCATCACAGAATTAGTGCCCCTGTCTTGTAGTGGGATGGGAGCAGCGAGATGCATCTGGCACCTCCAGAGTCTGACTAGGCTAGGGCTGCGTGCACCGTGGGAGCTTGCAAACCCCTTCCTTTTCAGCAGGCCTAGCAGGCTGAGAGTGTCAGTGTTGTGCCTGTTCCCTTCTACCAGAACTGCAAGAGAAAGGCCTCACCTTGTGCCTCCACACCTGAGGATGCCGCTTCAGGAAACTGTCTCCATTCTGATGGCTCTGGGGAGGGCACTGAGGCTGTGTCTGCGCAGTGGGTTTGCTTTTGCTCATAATTTGAAGTTGAGAAAATACTTTTATAGGAGTTTGCAACTCACTCAGTCCCTCTCTGTCTTTGAATGCTTCAGGACTTCTCATATCAAAATATCAGATCAGATATCTCTGGATCAGAGAGATTTCTGTTTGTTCTCCTTTTACATCCTAGCTCAATCAAACTATCAGCCTACATGAAAGTAACAAGTGCTCACTTCTGTCTAAAGACCTTCCTGCAAGCTGAGTTCAGCTAGACCTCGTTTACAGCTTAGAAGCACGTGCAATTTGCTTTCAAAATCTTTATGAAACTTGGACTGGGTTCACCGTCACAATTCTGTTCTGTCCAGTAGAGCTACCCCATCAATTTCACACACTTCCTCAGGCACTTGAAAGAACTGACAAGCGCTGATTTTTTGCCCCAGTGATCAATATTACTTGAGGAAAACCAAACCCAGGATGATGCTATTCATTCAAGTACTGCCCATTTTGAGTGGTGGCTTACCTGTCTCGCATGAATGTTCTTGGTTAGTGCCCAAAGCGTAGCCGAGCTGCTTCTCCCTTCCTAAGGCCCCCAGAAAAATGCATGGAGAATTTTGAGTATTTAGCACCTCTGAGCAACACCTGCCGCTTTCTGGATCTGTGCAGATAGTTTTTTGTTTGGTTTAGACCTTCTATCCAGATCTCTTATGAGAAGTGGAGTGAGCAAATACCCAAGCTGAAAGAGACTTTCATAATCGTGCTGTCTTTTTTTTTTTTTTTTTTTTTTCCCCCTCCTCTAGCCCAAGGGATGAGGTTGAAGAAAAGCACAAGAGCTCTTCCTATCATCGACACAGCTACCACCTGCTGCAGCACGACAGCCAGGATGCTAGTGCAGAACAAAGGTACCAGAGCGCTCAGCCCCCTCTCTCGCCCTGCATGGACTCAGTTCAGGCTACATTCGTGCTTCTGTCCCCAGTGAGCCTTCACATGTGGGGTGAATGCCTTTGCTTTGTCTCCTGACTTCATGTGTGTGTGCAGTCCAGCTTCCGTAATGTCCTGATGACTTCAGCTGATCATGAGATTGGCCTCTAGGCATTGTCCAATTTGCTCTCTGTAGGGAAAGGTTTGACTGCTGCTCCTAAGAGCATGGACCAAGCATGGTTTAACTACCAGTGAAAACTTATTATGGGGCCAGATTCCAAATACTGTGCCTTAGATGAGGCAGCAGGGGTATCTCAGGAGTTAGCTTCTTGCTTTTGACATCTTTGCTCCCTCATGAGCCACTCTGAAGCGCTGTGGGCACATTCTGTGTGCCTGGCAAGTTCAGCCCTGTTTGACAGCTGAAGATTCCTTCACAATCCACACTTCAGTTCAGACTGAGACATGCAGCCTGTATTGGATGGCTGATGCACAGCTGAAAGACTCCAAGGTACTGAGGATCACGCGCTTCTTAGGCTCAACCCAATTCTCCTCTGTTCCTTCAATACTTGCTGCGCTAAGTGTTTTCTGTCTGTAAAGCCGTAAGGATATGCTGTGCTTGGGTTCCCTGCTGGGTCAGCGTCGCATCCCAGGGCTTATGTGCTGGTGTGTGTATGCAGCAAGAGCAGGCACTGTTCCCCACACTGCCTGAACCCCAGTGGTCCCTAAGGCAGAGACCCTTCAAGCCTTGTTTTGCAGCTTTTGAGCTCAGCCTGAGCAAATCTGGATCAAAACAGAGTGGCACACGCTGACCTCTGTAGTGGTCCTTGTGTTAAAGAACAAGGTGGCAGGCATCCTTAGCTGCGTGACTCTGGCTGTGTGTGGATGAAGAGCAGAGTGTGAATCCCCTCCTCTTAGCGAAGGCTAACGCTATCTGGTATTGCAAGTGATGTCCTCTCCCCTGCTGTTCCTTCATAGTGACCATGATGATGAAGTTGCAAGCTTGGCTTCTACATCAGGTGGATTTGGTGCCAAAGCGTCTACGCAGAGGCTGCCTGTGAAGGACTGGAAAGCCAAGGCATCCCCTCGGGCTTCCCCAAAGCTAAAGCGGAAGGGCAAGAAAGATGACGGGTACGCTGGGCTGGCCAGGATACAGGTGGCTGTGGGACAAGCTGTGCTGGGCCACAGCCCGACATAGCCATTAGCAGCACGACTAGGGCCTGAGGCTGGGCAGCGGCCAAGTGCTCCCAACCCTCACCCCGTTTTGCAAGTGGCAGTAACCCCACAGAAGGTGTTGCTGGTTACTCAGACAGCTGACTGCTGCTCGGGGGTATGGGAGTTGGTTCTTCACTTCCTTTCCAGCTGGGACTCAAAATCCAAAGTATAGCCTGGGCTTCAGATGTATGGAAGGTAAATCACACGTTATGGGGGGACGCTGGATCCATTTGCTGGTTTCAGTGAAGGCTTCCTTGGAACTGTGATGCTGTGAGTATAGTTTAACACAGCCTCCATTTCCAGTTGGCTTCTGAATGCTGGTACAGTGCCCTCGTTCAACAATATCTCTGCTTTGTTACCTGCTTGCTGCTTTTGTGTGTTTCTTAACGTGCCTGTGTGAACGTCTTGTAAGTAAAACTGATGTCTAGAAAGGTCTGCCCATGGCAAATTAGACCAACCTGGCTGCATTAGTGTGAGGAAAGCAGTACAGCTTCTGCACAGGGTGCTCTCCTCTTGCGTTCCCATAGCTTCGTGGTTTGAATCTGGCTGAATTACAACAAAGATGGGCCATGGCATTAAGTTTCTGGCTGTGGTCCCGTACTGTGATGTGGGACCTCTGAAATGAGCCTCTTGGCCTCTGAAATTCCTTTCATTTTTCTGCCTCAGTCCTTTTAAAGTTGCTGAGTGGATGCTGTCAGAGAACAACAAATGTTTGCTTTCCTTCTGGTAGCGTTTGAATATTTGTAGATCTGTGACTTGGATACAGCATGTGATAGGAGTGGATCAGTTCGGTGTTTTTCTATATATGCTGGGGTGCATCACTGGTTTCTTCACCTTGAGAGCTGGAATCATTCCAGATGATTTGAATTAATTAATTCTATATTTAGCAAATGAGTACTTGGGTTTTCTTTGTGAAATATGAGGAGGCCTTCAGAAGCGGTTTGGCAAAGCCTTCCCTGGCTTTTAATTTGGACAAAACTGAAAAATCAGTGTGTATTGTTCTTTGTGATGGTCCTCATCGAAACTTGGTTCAAATCTCCCCCCTGTGAAGGGACCAGTCTGTAGGAACTTGAGGGCCTGTGGGTAGTGCAGATGACGGCATCACAGTGCTGTAAGGGCTGGGATTTCATCACCTTCCTGACGCTCTTTGTGTTATACTAGGCAAAACCGAAGTATGAGCTGGCGTGTAGAATTTAAAGCAACTGTAAGATACGTGATCTGTTTTGGCAGAAGACCTGGATAATAAGAGCAGTTAATTGACATAATTGGATTGCTACTTTTTCCATCTCTTCCAGGGATGTGAACCAGTCACCAAGATCATCTAACAACCAGGTGAGTCAGAGCTGCTCTGCCATCCATCCCAAGGGCACGAGGCTTCAGCTCTATTTACTGTCTTACTGAAGACCTGAGAGAAAGTTCATCCCAGTTTCCTGAAGCACCACGGGTCCCCGCTGAGCCTGAGCAGGCTGCACTGGGGCTTGGCTTTGCTCTGTTCTGACTCACGCAGCAGAGAGGGAGCTGCTCAGTGCTGTCTAGGCTGATGGCTCCCTTCTCACCTATCGATGCGCATTTCTGTGCTCTCCCAAGCCCTGTATCATCCAAGATACTACCACTCATTTCCTCTTCCCTGCTGAGGTGACTCACTGCATCGGCAGCAGGAGAAGCTGTTCCCAGCCAAAGTAAGGGTCATGGTGGGACTGGCCTGTTGGAATTTCTTGTCCCTGTTGATAGTACCTTCATATCTGGCACCAAACGCTCTCAGCCGAGTTGTGTATGCTCCTTAAACTGCTCTTGATACGTGTGCCTTCTTTAGATATTTTGAGCAGGTGAAGAGACAACAAACTATAGAGGTATACTCCGGTTGTTTGGTTATTCATAAATAAGTGAAAGAGCTGCAAAAGTGCTCTAGGAAACCTCTTACGCCACTGGTCACACAGCTCTTTCGTAAGTGTTTGAGGTCATTATTTACATTCGGAGGCCTAAACACACTCTCTCAGTACCTGGCTAAAAGTGAATAGGATCTGTTTTCTTCTGTTTTCTTTTAGATGCCAGAGCTTTGAAGGTGGTCCTGAATCTCACCAGTTGATATTCTAAGCAACCATTTATGAATTCCCTGCAGGAACTCCATGTACCTTGCTTTATCAGTTTATTTCTTGGGACAAAAGTCTTAGAAGTAGACATTATGCTGGCCCTGTGTTCTGCTTTGTGTGCTATGCTGCAGTCCTAGGCACAGGGGTTGACTTAATACCTAGCAGAAAGCTTGACTGACTTCCGATCCTGTTAGAAATGAATGCTTGTCCTCTCCCCGCATAGGTGACACCAGAGTTCCAGGATGAGCTGATGTGCATATTGAGGAGCCAGCAGCGGGAGCTCTCTGAGCTGCGTCAGAACCAGATGGAGCTGCTGCAGAGGCTCACGGATCACCTTGATGCCATTCAGAGCTCCCTTATGGGCCATGTGGAGAGGGTGATTGACTCCCAGCAGGAGCAGGAGCGTATCCTTGTTTGCAAATGTTGCACGGCAGTTAAGGAGTGGAGGCTGCAAGGCAGACTGGAGACATGAGGAAGGCTCAAGGATCTTGGTTGAGGCTGCCCCTGGAATGCTGGGTTCAGGGTTGGGCCCCTGACTCCCAGAAGGACATGGAGGGGCTGGAGCGTATCCAGAGAAGGGCAAGGAAGGTGGGGAGGGGTCTGGAGCCTCAGGCTGCTGGGGAGCATCTGGGGGAGCTGTGGGTGTTGAGCCTGGAGAAGAGGAGGCTGAGGGGAGACCTTATCGCTGCCTACAACTGCCTGAGAGGAGGGGGGAGCTGGGGGGGTGTCGGGCTCTGCTCCCAGGGATCGGGTGATGGGACGAGGGGAAACGGCCTCAAGTTGTGCCAGGGCAGGTTTAGGTTGGACATTGGGAAAAATTCCTTCCCCGCAAGGGCTGTCAAGCCCTGGAAGGGGCTGCCCAGGGAAGGGGTTGAGTCCCCATCCCTGGGGGGATTTAAAAGCCGGGCAGAGGAGGTGCTTAGGGCCAGGGTTTGGTGTTGGGATGGCAGGGTTAGGGGAACAGTTGCGCTGGGTGATCTTAAAGGGCTTTTCCAACCTAAATGATGCCATGATTCTATTCTATGATTCTATAATAGGTAGCATGGGCCATAGGTGCAATAAAATTGCCTGGCTGCAATACAACTATTTCTGTTCCTCTCTATCCATTTCTAAGGGCAAGAAACTCAGAAATAGAACCAAGAAGAGCCAATAGTTTCTTCATGCCACTAAATATTCTAGTTACCCACTGAGACCGTAAGCACTGCAGTGCTGGAGTAGACTTGAGGTGCACATAATACATGATCCTACATCAGGCTGTGGTCAGTTGCATAAGAGTAGTTACAGCATGATCGTCTCCTTCCTCTCCTTAAGGCAAGCCAGTACTCGCAGCAGAAATAGCATCTGGCTGCCATGCTGCATAGCCAAATACAGAGTTATCTTGTCTGTACCCATATATATATCTGTGGCCCACAGGTCACGGAATGGCAAGGGTTGGAAGGGACATCAGGAGATCACCCGGTCCAATCCCCCTGCTCAAGCAGGCTCACCCAGAGCAAGGTGCACAGGACAGCGTCCAGGCGGGCTTTGAATATCTCCAGAGGAGGAGACTCCACAGCCCCCTTGGGCAGCCTGTGCCAGGGCTTGGTCACCCTCAAAGTCATGAAATTCTTCCTCACGTTCAACTGGAACCTCTTCTGCTTCAGTTTGTGCCCATTGCCCCTTGTCCTGGCGCTGGGCACCACTGAGAAGAGTCTGGCTCTGTCCTCGTGACACCCACCCTTCAGATATTTATATGTGTTGATGAGATCCCCTCTCAGCCTTCTCTTCTCCAGGCTGAACAAGCCCAGCTCCCTCAGCCTTTCCTTGTAGGGGAGATGCTCCAGTCCCCTCATCATCTTTGTAGCCCTCCTCTGGACTCTCTAGGAGTTCCTCATCTTTCTTGAACTGAGAAGCCCAGAACTGGGGACACAGTTCCCCTGTGTGTTGTCTGGAGCTACTTCCTTTTGTTTTTTTCAAGACTGGTATCCAGTTATTTTTATTGTACTGTGAGTAGTCAGCTCCTGTACACCTTTTGCTGCGCTGAATCTGGTCGTGCTCCCCAAACCAAGCAGCTCTAGCCTGCTTCATGTCTGAAACCACTCTTAAATTCTGTGATGTGACAGCGACTTCTGGTTCCGCTGTTAATTAGTCTTGGATTTTCCTTTTTGACTGTCAGGCTGATATTTTCGTAGCTACTTCAGAGCGCTTTCTGCTGAAGTTCAGAGTCTAGAGCTATATTGTAATACTAATTTGTCGCTATCTGCACTGAATTTTGTCAGCAGCTGAATAGTCTTGTCACTGTTTGATTTGTTGGGGGATTTGTTTGTTTGTTTGAAGGTGCACATGCATCTCTGTCTGTTGGCTCCTTCAGAGAGCTGGCTTGCTTTGTGAGGTATGACTACCTTTTATTAAGCTTGTGTTTGCTCCCACGCGCTCTATCACTTATTTCCAGCAATTCCATCCTGTAGAAACGTTTTGACTAATTTGCTTTTTATGGATATTGGGCTTCTTGATTTCTGTAGTGGTTTTGGCTGGGATAATTTTCTTCCTAGCGGCTGGTACAGTGGTACGTTTTGGATTTGTGAGCAAAACAACGTTGATAACGTGCTGATGTTTGCGCTGTTGCTAAACCCTGTCAAGGCCACTGCTGTTTCTCATGCCGCTCCACCAGCGAGCAGGCTCGGGGTGGGCAAGAAGCAGGGAGGAGACGGAGCCGGGACAGCTGAGCCCCGCTAACCAAAGGGATGTCCCATGCCGTATGACATCATTCTCAGCAGGAAAAGCTGGGGGAAGGAGGAGGAAGAGGGGACGTTGGGAGCGATGGCGTTTTTCTTCCCAAGTCACCATTGCGCGTGATGGAGCCCGGCTGTCCTGGGGATGCCTGAGCACCCACCTGCCATGGGAAGTAGGGGATGAAATCCTTGTTTTGCTTGGCTCAGTGAAGTTTTTGCTTCGCCTCTTGAACTGTCTTTACCTCAACCCCTGAGCTTTCTCGCTTTTATCCTTCCTGTCCTCCCCCTGTCCTGCTGCAGAGGAGTGAGCGGCTGGGTGGGCCTGAGCTGCCTAGGGGGGCAGCTGAGCTAAGCCACAGTACGTAGGGAACACTACTCTCGAGCTGCTTCTAGCTGTGTGCCTTTCCTACTACACCTTCCAGAGCTCTCCTCTAGGCTTGTTCATTTGTTTAAGAGCACCCTGGTGTTTACAGAAACACATCAGCAATGCTATAAGAGCTCTCTTTCACCAGAGCTGCAGATTTTCTCTCAATGAGCCTCTGGAGGTGAGGCTAGCGTCCATCTTTGTGGGCAGGAGTGTTGAGGGTAGAAGGGAAGTCTGTTGTTTGTCCTCCTTAACATGCATTCTCATTAGAGAGAAGACTAGACCGAGCGCTGACGGAAGGACAGCAGCGCAATGGGCAGCTCCAGGAGCATCTGTCTCAGCAGCTGTCTCAGTCCCTTTCCACTGCCGTGTGTAACCGCCTGGAGAGGACTATTCGTGAGGAGATGAAGAAGACCGTACCCCAGTGTGAGTGTTCCTGCCTAATTTTTGTTGGTAGAGCCCTACAGTTAGCCGCATAGGGATTGAAAGTGTGCTGCATAAAAATGTTGGCACTATGTGACGTAGGAGTGAGGTCACATAAAGAGTAGTCATTGCACTTTAAACTCTTGCGGCCCCCACCGTAAAGTGAGGAGTTGGGGTTTGGAAGGAGTATGGGGGTCCAGGAGGGGATGGGATGCCTTTCCAGAGAGCGTGGCCTGGCCCTCCATTATAATCCAGAAGGCTGCTGGAGTCTGTTTGGTGGCTAATGAGTCTGGAAACGTTGAGACTTGACTGGAGCAAACTTAGACTTGTCTTTGCCCTTCCTTGATGCACTCGCACCATCCATGTAAGGCAATGTTCAAAGAATGCTGATGGGGAAAGCCTTCTGCAGCCATAGCATCCACCATTCTGCTTGAAGCAGAGCTACCTACTATTCTACATCAGGTCAGCTGTGACTTTGTTGAGGCAAGCCTTGAAAACCTCCAAGGTTGGAGATTCCCCAGCCCCTCTGTTGACTTCCAGAGCCGTACCACCTTCCTAGCAAAAAGTCTCTCCTAATGTCCAACCTTAGCTTCCCAAGCCAGAGCTTGTGACCAGTGCCCCTTGCTGTGTCATATCCGAGAAGAGTTTGACTCTGTTTTCGTTTTTTGGGTTTTGAAGTGTGACTCTAGGCTTAAAGCTGCAACTTTGATGTGTGTGTGTTGTACCTAGGTATTTCCAAGAGCATGGACCCTGTTGCTGGCCAGCTAAGTAACACGATTGCCGCCAAGCTCACTGCTGTTGAGGGAACGCTGAAGGAGAGCATCACCAAGCTTGTGAAATCAAAGGTAAGGAGGACCAGAGTGCAGCTTTTCCTGGGGACATGGAGTTGTCACCTGCCAGGGTAGTGACTCCTCATACCTCTTCCCCTCACCTGTATCTCCAGGTAAAGTCAGTGTAGCTGCCAGTGGTCAAAGCTCTTCCCTGGTCTCATCCGGAGAGGGAGCTTTTTTTCTACTCCACTGCCCACTTTGCCTTGTTAGCCCTTTCTTTCATTTACTGAGTTGTTAATTTTCTACTGGAGTAGAGAATTCTCACTACAGCAGTGTTTTTAGGGCCATCTCCATCAGCCAAGTGGTGAAAGTCTGACTGGCTCTTCCTGTCTCCGCTCTGTTCTCCATTTCTACGTTATTTGGGGAGCAGAAGCTTGTTACTTACCTTAGTGGGGAACGGTGGGCTGTGGGAGGGAAGCAGGAGAAGGGGAAAGGGGCTGTGCCTGGCAGAGCCACCCTCCCTTGCTCTACAGCTGGACTCCAGGGAGACTGATGTGCTTGGGCAGCCTCTCAGCGAGCTGAGGCTCTGCCTGCTGTAGCCATGGCACAGCCTGGTCAGCGGAAAGAGCCGAGGGAGTACGCACTTCTGACACTGGGCTGTCCTTACCTGATGTGGGTGTGTTGCAGGGACCTGTGGTGTTCGTTCACATTTAGGCTGCACAGGCTGTCGTTAATTTTCTGGAATCTCTTCTGTGTGTGCTTGTAAGAACCTTACAGATACCATCGTGAGGGCAACAGCCGATACCCTGCAGGGGCCGATCCAGTCAGCCTACAGGGAGGCGTTTCAGAGCGTTGTGCTGCCAGCCTTTGAGAAGAGCTGCCAGTCCATGTTCCAGCAAATCAATGACACCTTCAAGCAGGGCACACAGGAATGTGAGTAGGTTTTCTTCTCTGAGTTTTCTCTGCACGGCGTATTTGCATTAGTGTCTGACAACCTGGCACAAACATCTTCCTCTCTTCTTGTTGCAGATATCCAGCAGCTTGAGACTCACTTGAAGAACAAGAAGGTACGAGAACAGGAGGCCCGGGACCCGCTGCTGAATCAGCTTCGACAGCTTGTCAGCACCTTCCAGAGCACCACCGAGCAGCTGGCTTCCACTGTCGCAGCCAGCGTCCATGCTGAGGTGCAGCATCAGCTGCATATTATCGTGGGCAAGTAAGTTGGCAACCGAGCTTGTGGGGAGGGATGTCAGTCAGAGGTATGCGTTACCAAAAACTTCTCCCTGCTGGTGGTGGAACCAGCCCTTTGTCTCTGTAGGGCTGCTTGTTGGCTGTATGCACAGCATGACAAAGCATGTGGGCTCCTGTAACCGTTGCCTGGTAGGGCACAAAACGAAGACCACAGAAGGTTTCTAACACCAAGATGTATCACTGCTGTGTGTGGGAGCTCAGGGCCCACTTTTCACAGCGTCCTGTATGCGTGGTGGAGGACAGAAGGACCTAAGGCAGCCCAAAAGCATGCTCAGTTCTGACTGGCCTTCCTGTTCTGAAATGTTCTTCTGGCCTTTTGACACCATGATGTTTGCACTGTGAAGCTGGTGGCAGGATGCCAGGCATTAAGACTGGCCTGGGTGGTCACCTGCGGGGCAGAATGTCCTTATCTATTATAACCCACTGGAACATATGTCGGAGCACACTGGGCTCTCCAGTGCAGACCAGACTTGCCAGGAAGGCCACCAGACTGAATGCTGGTCTTGTTGCACCGGCTGTGCTTGTTTCCAGGGAAGTCCCGATATTCTACCTGTGGTAGAGCAGGTTTAATGCTTTGTACTCTTTGTAGCGGGAGGATCCAGCCCTTGCGGGGGGAGAGATGTAACACAGCAGTGGAGCCTGCACTGTGAACTGGTCTTGTGTGGGGAAGTCAGAGGCTCAGTGGAAGCGTGTTCTCATTCTGAAGGTGTCACCTGCAGGCTGGGAAACTGCATCCAACAGATCTGACACAGAAAGCTGGGCTCATTCGGGGAGGAACCTAGAGCTTAGTGACCTTGATTGTAAGCCAGACACATTAAAGATTTAAAATGCTGTGTAATGAGAGACTTGGTTCCCTGAAACATCACTTTCCTGCACAGAATCCCAGCGTCTTTTGTGGTGGTGTTGCCCACAGAGCTACCTTGCACATCGTGTTTCTGATGGCTCTGCCTTGGAGCAATCTGTGTTAACCCTTTGGTGGCCACACTACAATAAGCAAGCAAGCCCGTGCTTTCTCACTGGTACAAGCCTTGTGCAATGTTGTCCCTCAGCTCTTTGTTGTGGTTTTTTTGTTTGTTTGGTTTTTTAGCATGCAGGAGTCTATTTTGGCCCAGGTGCAGAGAGTCATTAAAGGAGAAGTGAGCCTGGCTATGAAGGAGCAGCAAGCAGCTGTCACCTCCAGCATCGTCCAGGCAATGCGCTCAGCGGCTGGGACTCCGATCCCCTCTGCACACTTGGATTTCCAGTCTCAGCAAACTCACATCCTTCAGCTGCTCCAGCAGGGACACCTCAACCAAGCTTTCCAGCAGGTGCCTGGGCCTCCTGGTAGTCGGCATCACTGCTTGTTGGGGGATGGAGTGGGGGGAAAATCTGGGAGCTGGGGACATAATCCCACAACTTGTACAGGAGTTGCCTGGAAAGGCCTGCGGCAGCAGGCTACTCCCAGGGGTGCAGCTGAACTCTCATGCAGGTCGAGCCAGAGCCATGCAAGTTCCATGATTTGGTGGCAGTTGAGTTCCTGCTTCCCTGCCCATGCCCTGTCAGGAGAGCGTCAGCGCTTTGCCATCCATGGTGGCACATGGCACACCCCCAAAGAGCAACACCTTCACAAGCCTCTCCAGGCAGATCTGCCAGCTGGGGCCTGACCTTGCCTTTGTCTTTGAGTACGTAGGCAATCCGTTGGAGCTGCTGCAGACAAACTCCCCTGGGAATAATAGCAGCACCATGCCCGTGGGCTGGCAGGGGATGGAAACATGGCCCTGCCCCGTGCTGCTGACTGTAGCCTGCTCCCCTCTGGCTGGCTGTGGTCCGTTCAGCTTAGAGCAGACACGGGCATCCTCTGAGCATAGACCGAGCGCCTCAACACGGTCCCTCTTGCACGTATGGAAGGGTTTGCAGAGAATTTGACTTCCAGAGGAGGCTGGCAAGGCGTTGAGCTGCCTCATGCTCTCTCCTGTGTCCCTCACTTGCCTGTTGTTTCCTCTGTGTCTTTACCTGTGTCTTCCTGGCAGGCTCTAACAGCAGCCGATCTCAACCTGGTCCTGTATGTCTGTGAGACTGTGGATACTCAGCAAGTATTTGGACAGCACCCGTGCCCACTTTCCCAGCCTGTGCTGCTCTCTCTCATTCAGCAGCTCTCCTCAGATCTGGGTACTCGTACGGAACTGAAGCTGAAGTGAGTATGATCAGAGGAACAGCTCTGAACCCATGCAGACCTGTGCCTGCTTCCAGCTTTAAATTCACTGCCTGGAAGTGGAAGGTGGTGCTTTGACAAAGGCTGGAGCTCCTGTAGCCTCTTACTGCCATGTGAACAACCAGTAACGGCTCGGGAAAAGATGTAGGCATTGCCACAGAGAGCTCTGCTGCCCAGAGGCTGTACCAGAAGGGGTACCCAGCTGTAGGTGCTGTTACCGCCCGGGTTGTAGTTCGTAGATATTGTACGCGGTCAGTGCCACTATCTCCTTCAAGCAAGGAACAGTTCCCCAGTGAAAGGGGATGGTGCCGTGTTTCCTGCGTAGCTTAATACCCAGAGCAGCTTTGCTCTATCCTCAATTCTTAACCCGTTGCTGGCCTTTGTGTCAGCAGTTTCCCGCTGTGACTGCCAGCCAGGCTTGGTGGGAGGTGGCCTCAGGAGCTGCTGGCAGTAATGGCTGTCAGATGTTCCAAGTGAAGCTTGTGTGGCAGAATAGTGACCATGCCGATACTTGCCGTGAACGGTTTTAGTGAGCGAGTCAAAACCCTGTTATCTGCCCTAAAAAAATGGCTCATTTTAAGCAGGTTTTAAACATGGCTTGTGTGGAAAAAACTACGTAAATTGAGGTTTTTTAACTCAACAAGAGGGATAAAGCAAGCTAGAAAAACTGAAAAAGAGTTAGGTTACAGGTGAGTTGGTAATCAGAGTTCAAGTTGCTGCCATTAAGTTCAAGCCAGTCAGTTAATGAAAGCTTTTTGCACTGGCCTCATTGCCTCGTTGTCAGGCTGCGGTCTGGGAGTTTGTGCTGTGCCAGAACCTCAGAATGGCTCCTTGGTAAAATTCTTGCTCTTCCCCCACCCCACCTGGACAGACATTTTAGAAGATGACCTTGAATACCTCCCTCCATGATACTAAGTCTCACAGCTGAGAATTTTTACTGTCTAATAAGTGACTTACTCTGCTTGTGCTTAAAAAGGCACCAAAGGCAATATCCAGGAAGCTGTGACCAGGCACGGCCTGTGGCCAAGCACCACCTCCAGCCCTGCAGGGAGTTGTAGCTCGCTGTCGTGCCTGCGTGGTTCAGGCAGCCGGGTTGTGTCGCACATACTATAGACTGCCTTCACATGCTGAAGAAGGGACAGGCGGACTCTGCTACGAGTCGGTAACGCTTGTTTGCTGACAGCTGCACATACTGCACCGAGTTTGAGTGGGTGGGGGGAGTGGAGAGTGGAATTGTGCCTCTTTGGTGCTGAAATGACTGAATTAGACTGGGGTCGTGCGTGGGGTTTGGTTCTAACCCTGGTCTCTCTCCTTCAGTTACCTGGAGGAAGCGGTGATGCACCTGGACCACAGTGACCCCATCACCCGAGACCACATGGGGTCAGTCATGAACCAGGTGCGGCAGAAGCTCTTCCAGTTCCTGCAGGTGGAACACCATACCACCCTGAGCAAGCCTGCCCGTCGCCTCATGATCATGCTCCAGGGCCTGGTCACCCCCGGCATGACCTAGGAGGACCTTGCCTGTCTCGTGGGCTGCTCCATGGATGCCCACCCAGCAGCTCCTGTAGTTACTAACCACGTATGGCTTGTGTTAAGAGCTCTTGCCAGGAAATCTATTGACATGTGTGTGGTGTCTCTTAAGGCAAATGCCATCTGTGTATAGTCCCAAATAGTCACTGAACGCTCACTTGGCTTATTTTCCTAAAGCAGCCTCTTTTTGAGAGAGTTTAAGTCTCTCCTTCACCTGCCCATCTGTCCCCGAGGCCTGGCTGGCAGAAGCTGGTGGATTCCTTACCCCTTTAGCCTGGAGTCCGCTGCCATGAGCAGAGAAGGAAGAGGTGCAGGCCAAGCCCCGGGCCAGGGGGTGGCCGGGCAGACGTGCTCCTTGCTGACCAGAAACTGGTACCTGTGTCCTGGCCGAGGACCCCAATGCCTCCTCCCTGGCGAGTGCGTAGCTGCCAGGATGGTCGCCGAGGAGCAAGGGCGTTGCCTTGACTCCAGATTCATGCCCCCGTGGGTGCCCAGCCCCTCCTAGGGGGTGTGAGCAGGTTTGGGCAGGGGTGCTGTGCCTGCACCCCACTGGAGTGACCTGAGGAGGGGTTTGGGGATCCTTGGGGCAAGCAGCGCCAGCCACCAGGGGCCATCAGTTCTCTTGTGCATTGGAGCATGTCCATGGTTCAGCTGTTAAAGAGTTTTGATTTTACACCAGGGTTTTTCTTTTTAACTAAATTTTGAAAAAAAAAAAAAGTTTTTTTTTTTGAAATAACATTAAGAACAGTTCAATAAACAACTTTTGGAGGAAAAAAAAATAAAAAGCGGAGGCTTCCTTCTGTTGTGCCACGGAGGGGAAGACTGCCCGGGGGCCGGGGGGGGGAGCGTCCTGCAGGGGGGAGGTCCAGGCTGCAGCCCGAGGCGCCGGCCCCTTCCCTTCCCCCGGCTCCGCGGGAGCTTTACGGGGCGAACCCCGCCGGGCGTAGCGCTCCGGCCGTCCCGGGGGGTGCTGGGTCGGCGCCAGCGGGACCCTGCGCTCCGCGGGAGGGAGGCACCGGCTCCACGCCCCTCGGCGCAGGCGCCTCCCGCTGCTCCGCCGTGGGGCGGGGGCTCCGGCGTGGGGGCTCGGGGGCAGGAGCCGCCGGGCGCGGTGCAGACGGCGGCGTTGGCGGCGGGGTCCGCACCATGGGCTGCGGCTGCTGGCGGCTGCTGGGCGCCGTGTGCCCGCTGCTCCTGCACCTCGGTGAGTGCCGCCGGGACCCGGGGCGGGGGGGAGCGGGGACCCCCAGCTGCCTCCCCCCTGCACCGCCCCGGTCCCCTCTCCGGCTGCGGGGTTGCCCCGACGCTCGGCGATCGCCCCGTCCTGCAGAACCGGGCATGGAGGAGAGCGGCTTCGCGGCACCGGCCGGGGGTCCCTCTGCCCCAGGACCCTTCCCCCGGCTCCGGCTCTCCAGCCCGGAGCAGCGCGCAGTCCGCCTGGCCCCGTTCCCCAGGGTCCCGCTGGGCACCGGCCCTCGGGCAAAGCCGGCACGCACCGGCTGCCGCCGCGCTCTCCCGCTCCTCCCAGAGCCGAGGGAGGGCACCGGCGCCCAGTACCCGCTGGCATCCCTGCCCCGAAGGGGGATGCAGGAGCCCGGGGGCTGATCTGGTCCGGCGGAGGACGGGGATCGCCGAGCCTGGGGCGGTTTTGGGGCTCAGGGGGCGGCTGCTTCAGGCTCTTCCCCAGAAGCGTGCCTGGAGCCGGCGATGCTCTGCAGCACCCTGGGCTCCCTCCCTTGCCTTTCCCTTGGGGCTCTCTCCGTGACGGAGCCGGGGCAGGTTTTTCCCACCTGGTTTTGCGGCGGGGTAGCAGAGGCGATTCACCCTCCTGGTCTCTCCTTCCTTGCCTGTCCTGGCCAGCCCGGTGCTGAGGGAGCGGGGCAGAGGGGGGGGGCTCATACCAGGCGTTAGAGGAGCCCGGGAGGCCAAAACCCAGCCTGCGGCAGGGACCGGCTGGCCGAGGGGAGGCATGTGCTGGCCCTACCAGCCGGTGGGTCCCTGGGCTGGTGGGAGACGCGCTTGTGGCCCAGCTGGGTCAAAAGAGGAGCAATGGATCCCACTTTCTCTATTGGCACCTGCAATATTGGTGACCCACGTGGCTGGCATCAATCTGAAACTTCCCTCGGTGATGTGCCGGGAGGGGATTTCTCGCTGTGAACACCCGCCATGCTCTGTGACAGGCTGAGGTTTCAGGCTTGCCCCAGCACCAGTCTTGGCCACAGCTACTTTGCCCAGGGCCTTGTGCCAGGGGCACGGGCACAGGATGCCAGTGGCACAGCACACAGCTCCCTGGAGACATCCTGGGCTGCCTTGGCAGCCGCTGGGCAACTTTTGATTGCTTCTGGGGTCACCTTCCCACAGGGGACCCCTCCAGGTCGGTCCTCACGCCTTTGTAGCATCCTCAGCTTAGAGAGCTCCAGGGCGCACACCCACAGCACTTCCAAAAGCCTCACACCTCCTGTGGCGTGGCCCTGTGGGACCCCCAGGGCAGAGCCGAGCCAACCGCGCAGCATTTTCCTGCAACCCAGCTACACACCGTCTTGTTTTGGGCCTCCCCCCAGCCATGGATGGCACTCGCAGTTGTCCCCAACACACCCTGTCCCCCTCCGTCCTGTGGCCAGCACCAGGGTTCGGCCAGTCCTGGTGGTTCATCCCTTGCGGAGCAGAGCAGGGAACTGGGGCTTCCTAGGGTGAAGCAGCTGCAGTTGTGCTTGTGCCTCTTCCTTTTGTGCTTTTCCTTCCTTTCCCCCTCTCCTTTCCTTCCTTTCCCCCTCTCCTTTCCTTCCTTTCCCCCTCTCCTT
>JADKXX010003674.1:0-20760 GCA_017310255.1 Butorides virescens
TCCTTTCCCCCTCTCCTTTCCTTCCTTTCCCCCTCTCCTTTCCTTCTCCTTTCCCCCTCTCCTTTCCTTCCTTTCCCCCTCTCTCTCCTTTCCCTTTCCCCCTCTCTCACCTTTCCCTTTCCCCCTCTCCCTCCTTTCCTTTTCCCCCCCTGCGGTAGGAGCAGGGATTCTGGCTTGCTGAGCCTTTGCTTTTGGGTTGTTTTTTTCCCCCTGTTGCAGTCACAAATTAATCTTTGCTGTCAGGGGATAAGCGCCAGGACAGATGGCTCCAGGGAGAGCCTGGGAGGCCTGAGGCGAAGCAGCCGGCACGCCACTCGTCCCCCGCGGCTAATGGCCGCATCGCTTGCGGGGTCATCGCACCGTGCCACATCGGGCTCCTGGGCCAAGGTGCATTCCGAGCGCCTGGGGGGAAGATGCCAGGGCTCTGGTGGGATGCGGAAGGGGGTGCCAGCCCCTCGCCACATTTCGGAGACTGGTGTCACCCCCACCCCTGGTGACACCCACACCCCGTGCGCCCCTGAGCCGGGCAGGTGAGTGCTGTCGGGGGGGGGGATCCGTGGGGGCTCAGCTCCCTCTCTCCTGCTCCCTGCAGCCACAAGCCAGGAGCCTGTCCGCATGGTGGGGAAGTGTGACACCATCTACCAGGGCTTTGCCGAGTGCCTCATCAGCCTGGGGGACAGCATGGCCCAGAGCGTCCAGCGGCAGCGGGAGGAGGGCAGCGAGGAGGCGCAGGAGCTGGACACCATCTGCAAGTGAGTGTTCCCGTCCCCTGGGCACTGCCGGGACGGCCGGCTGACCTGCCACCGGCGGCCCCCTCCCTCCTGCCCGTCTCCCCAGGTCCTGGGACGACTTCCACGCCTGTGCCAGCGAGGTGCTGTCGAGCTGCCCCGAGGAAACAGCTGCCATCTGGGAATCGCTGCGCCAGGAATCCCGCAAGATCCAGTTCCAGGGGAACCTGCAGGAGCTGTGCAGCGCCCGGGGGCGCCTGGCCAGCACCCGTGGCTCACCAGCCGCCGAGACCAACCAGGCTACGCTGCGGGGCTCGGCCACCCCCCTGCGCCCCCGTCTCCTGGCCCTGCTGGCCCTGCCACTGCTGGGGCTCTGGCTCTAGACCAGCCCTGCCTGCCTGCGGGGTGCCCGGCTGATGCCCCAGCTCAGTCCCCCAGCGCTGGCCAGGCACTGGCACCCGCTGTCCCCGCCGAGCCCACCTCCCGCCCGGGCATCCCTCATGGGGCACAGTCCCCTCCTGCAGCCCTTCAGATGGATTTATATTTATATTAAAAGACGCTTTTACATTTCTCCTGTCTCTCTGCTGTGGGCTCCCCCTTGCATTCTTCCTGGGTTTGCTCCAGGGACTGGAGGGGAGATGCTCCCCAGAGCAGCCCCCCGTGGGGGGGGGATATCCAGGAGGGTCTGCGGCTCTGGGCCCCCCGGTGCATCGCCAGCTGCCGCACCGGGCAGCCCACAGGACCCTGATGGCCCTGGGGAGGGCGGGACAGGGATTCCCACCACGCCAACCTCACCTGGCAGCTGCTTTTCAGGGCTAGGCTGACAGGCTGTGCCCTGGAGATGGGTCAAATGGTTTCTTTATTTTCAAGGGCATTTCAGGAAAACACTGTGCGTGTATTTCTCTTTTTTGCTTTTCGGCAGCCCACAGCTTGTCCTTTAATGGGCAACTCCAGCGGGATCAGACAGTTTTCTGAAGGAAATCCCATTTTCCATCCCCTTTATTTTGGTCCTGCTGTATTTGGTTCTATTAACAGTTATCGAGGAAATGGGGGTTTGCAGGGAGGTGTTTTGTTTTTTTTTTTCAGATGAGCTGATACAGGTGAAAAAACAGGGAACTGAAACTCTCATTTAGGTCCACGTGGGACTTGCTGAAGTTAAACTGCGATGTCCTGATGGAGTTTAACTCGGTTAAACTTGTGTTGGTCATTGGGAGATGCTGTTATTCCTGTCCCTGTTGCTGTTAACGCTGCAAACTTCAGATTTTATTTTTTTTCCCCTTAGCTTACTAAAGCCCCTCGTGGCAAAGCAGCTCCCCTGGACGTGGGCTGCGGGGGCAGCCTCCCCGCTCGCCAGGGAAAGGCCATTCCCCCTCACTCGCCACAGAACAGGATGGTAAAACTGCAAATGGGCCCCCCCGTCTACTGCACAGCATGAGGGTGGCGGGTCGATCTGGCTGGCACATGGGATGCTGTCCTGCTCAGTAAGGGCAACAGCACCCCCGGCCGCCAAAAATCCCTGGTCCAACGTGAGTGCCACCGCACCACAGAATGCGCGAGGCTCAGCTGCAAGGAGGAGCGATGAGAAGAGCAGCTGCCCGCCACCAGGAGCGAGTTGCTGCAGTGCCTTTGACTCCCGGGTGACTTTAAGGCTGTCCCAGAAGCATCCCTGCGGCCAGTCACAGGGCACGGTTGTGGTTTTGGGAAGCTTTTGCACGCTGGCCCGTGTCTGAAAGCCTTCGGCGTGCAAGTGAGAAGGTTAATTATCGCTGTCCTCATCAAAAATTATTGCTCATTTCATTGCAAAACCTCTTCCTGTGAGGTCTGGTCCCTGAAACATGTGATCCCCGACCTCTGGGATGTCACCGTGCCTGTTCCGGTCACCTGCCGGCATCCAGGGCTGGGAAATGCTGCCTGGATTGCTGTGCCATGGTGCATCCTTGGGGGGCTGAGCGGTCAATGCCTCAGCTTTACGGGGGGACCCCGCATTTATTTCATGCTGTTTATTTCATTAATAAATGAGCTGGGACACACACACACACACAAAACATCACATGGAGAGGAGTGGGGACAGGCAGCCGGGGGACGGTGCCAATCCTTCATGGGACACAGGGCAAAACCCCATCCGTCCCGGCTCTCCTCAGCCAGCAGCTGCTGCTCCCTGTGTTTAACGCTGGTGCCGGGGGGATAATCCATCGCCTCTTTCCTTTCCAGTTCCTGACAATCCAGTGTTTAAGGGTGAATTAGCGCCAGATCCCCACAGGGTGGCTAAGAGGATCAATGCCAGACAGGCACTGGCCACACACCGCACAACGCCCGCGACGGTCCCTCCATGGGCTGGGAGCGTTGGGCTTGCCACCACCGGCTGCTCCACATCATTCTCCGGCAGGGCAGCGGGAGGTGGCCAGGGACTGGGAGGGCCACCAAAGTGGTGCTCTGCCAGTCCGTCACCACAATGGTGACACCGGCGTGCACCAAACTGTGCCACTTCGATCCAACTGGGAGCTTGTGGATATTTGTGGGATCTTCCCAAACGCCCACCAAACATTCCGGGCGCTTGATCCTGCACACAGTAAGATGCACTGCACATGTCCAATGCCCTGGAAGATGTCACTGTAGGTGTCCCACACACTTTGCTATGTCACCACACATGTCCCACACCCTTGGCTGTGCTACCACACATGTCCTGCAGCTGGAAGGTGTCACCATACGCGACACCAGAGTCTGTCACTGCTCAGCCTGCAGGCACAGCCTGCTCCATGGAGCCAGGGCTGGGATTTGGGGATGCCAGGCTAGGTCGGTCCTGTGGGTTACTGCTGCTTGGTGACATCCCATGGTGCAAGGGTCCATAGCAGAGCACTGCCCTAAACCCACTGTCCCCCTGTCACCCCTAGTCCTCCTTCAAGGAGGCGCCTGCAAGGCCAGGACTGGCAGCGTAACAACACGGTTGGGCATGCCGACCCCTGGGAAAGCTCTCCGGGTCCTCCAAAATCAGGACAAGCAGGCAGTGTCCATCCTTCTGTTGGGTCCTTGGGTTTGGGACAGTCCTGCAGCTGTGTTCTGCTGTGGGAAGGGACAATGTCCTCGTTCCTGCCCCTAAAACTGAAGAGCGGGCTCCCCGCACACTG
This sequence comes from Butorides virescens, assembly GCA_017310255.1. Lineage (NCBI taxonomy): Eukaryota > Metazoa > Chordata > Aves > Pelecaniformes > Ardeidae > Butorides > Butorides virescens. The sequence continues at coordinate 3,854 of JADKXX010003674.1, forward strand.
GCTGGCATCTTAAAGCTCAGGCTGAAACCCATGGCCACTGGATGGGGGGGTCGGGGACTGGTAGGCACTGGGCACCTCCAAGCACCCGGAGTGCTGTGAAAACCCATCACTGCCGTTATGAAACTCCGGCGACCTACTTTACACTCCCTGCTTTTGTTCTTAATTCCCAGATATGGCCGCTCTCCAGATTTTGCCCATCAAGGCAAATTAATTGGAGTAGATCCTAATTTGCTCTCTGCTGTTCTTTGACCAGAAGATTAAATGCTCCGCAGACATTATCTCCCTCTCTCTTTTCTAAGAGACAAACCTGAATTATTAAAAAAAAAAAGAGAGGGGATAAAGGAAGGCTGAGTTAGGTTGCGTTGATGTTTGAATTCACTTTTTGTAATCGCAGAAGGGGCTGGGGAGGCCCCCGCGTCCCTGAGCAGCTGGAACCAGATGGTGACACTATTCTGGGCAGCTGTGCAAGCAGGACAGCACACGTGGCATGGCGACACAAGGGCCAACCCGCCCGTCGCCTCCGCCACACGATGGATGAATCCTCCTCTCCTTTGCCCAGGGAAATTCCTCCTGGTGAAGGTGCCATCGGGGGAACCACTCCTCGTCTCCGGGGATGCACTTGGGTTTCTCCAACAGGATGGGCTGAGCTGTGCCGGGGCCACCGGTGGGGATGGGATGGCTCCTTGCACTCCCACAGTCCCCAGTGCCACTGTCCCAGTTGGGTGTCCCCATAGAGGAGCACACCCGGGCACCAGCCTTGCCAGGCAGAGCTGCCTCCAGCACCCCAGCACGCTGAGGGGAAAGGGAGTGCCAGGAGCTGTGTATAGCCTGAAGGACACTATGTCTCAGGGCTGGCCGCTGTCCGAGCCCACATGGGGATTTTCTGCCGAGCCAAATGTCCACCTTTCCATAGGGAAATGCCAAAAGGCAACCTCAATCCCCGCGGATCAGATGCAGTGGGAACGGCTGAGCCGGAGTCACCTCTGCCGCTGGGGCCACACTCAGCCCCCAGCCTGGCACCCCCTTTGCACTCAGCTTTGGGGCTTTTTTTTTTTTCTCCAGGGAGGCATATGGAAAGTTGGATTTCTTTTTTTAAGCAGCTTTAATTGAACATCCTCCTGCTCTGACCTCTGCTCAGCCTTGCTGGGACAACCTTGAGCTCTGGCCTGGCATGGCCACTGAGGCATGGGATCACCACCGCATGGGGCTGGAATATGGCTCGGAGCAAATCCAGGTTTCCTGCTTCACCGCGTGTCTGTTCGACAGCAGATGAGGGACCCCGTTCTCTTCTGGCTTCCTATGGCCCAGCCCCAGGCTCCCCAAACTGCCCCATGCCCTGGACATGCAGCAATGTCCCAGGCAGCCTGAGGACATGGGGGATGCTGGAGGTGGTGGTCGCCGTTTCCATCACTCCGCAGGAAATGACAGCTTGTTGCACCCCAGTGAGGCTCCAGGTTCGGATGGCAGTGCTGCAGGTGGGTGTCAGATGCAAAGGGAGCTCCGGAAGTCTCTCAGCCAAGCTCCTGCTCCAAGCAGGGTTTACCCCAGCACTTAAGCAAGCTGCTCAAGGCTGTCTCCTGGGGGACCTGTGCACCTCAAAGGAGGGAGGATTCCGCACCTCTCTGAGTCCTGGGCATTGCCCCATGGTCCCAGCCTGCCTTTAGCAACTTCCACAGGAAGCTGCTGATGGGAGATGCAAAGCCCTAAGGGGAGCCCATCATTGCAGAGGGATGGTGGTTCCCAGGAGGGAGCAGCCAGGCTGTGGGGCTCTCTTCTTTGCAGACGTACCTGCCTTGATGGGCTGAATCCTTCCCATGGCACTGGAGGCAGGCTGTGGGGTCTTGGGGGGTAAGAGTTGGCAGGGAATTTCCAAAGGGGCAAGCAAGAAGGAGCAGGGTGAGGTTCCTCTCTCGGGAGAGCAACATCTTGGAAGGGACGAGGCAGAACCAGATGAAAGTCAATCAAGAAATGAGAAAATGACAGCCCATTGACAGAGGGGCGAGAGGCTGCAGAGCCTCCCTGGTGCTGGGCACTTCGCAGGCCTCAGCTGACACCCCCAGCACCAAGACACTTACCCTGGCCATGAAACATTTCTTGATGGAGGAATGTCTCCAGAGTGAATAACAGGTTTCAACCGACACTAACCCCAGACTCAAACCGGGCGCCCAAACAGGCAGGCAGCGGATCACGTAGATGAGAAGAGGGTTCTACGAGATCTGTGCCCACTCTCAAGCTCTGTTGCAGGTTTCACACTTCCCCCAGACCTTCTGCAGCGAGCTACGCATCCTGCCCAGCCTCATCCCTGGGTAGTTTGCCGGGTGGATATATTGGCTTCATGCGGACGTATGGTGTGACGTTCTCTTGGCTCTGCTGGGTCTCGGAGCACTACCATGGCATAAATAATAGAAGAAAGAGCCACTCTGATTGAAGTTCTCAGAAGTCCATGGTTCTGGCCCAAGAGTTCGATACGTGTTGGCTCTTTGGCATTTCTGTGCTGACAATTAGCAGCAGTGATGGGCCTCTAACCATCTCACTTGATGTTCTCATGAGCTGGTCAGGAAACAAAGCTGTGAGGAAGTGACTAATGGAAGATGCAAAACCCTGAAGGAAACCTATCCCTGTAGAGCAGTTATCCCTAGCTGAGTAGCTGTGGCCACAGCAAGGAAGCCTGCTGCGTACGCCCTTCCATAGCAGTTGGGCTGACGAGGAGAGGTGCATGCTTTTTAATTTGCTGGTGGCACTGAGCTGCGATGACCTTGAGAAACAACCTAAAATAAGGGGATCAGGTTTAACAGGGACATGTGCAAGGTTTTACACGTCGGGCAGAGGCTAAGCCGCCTCCCAGGGATAGTGCGGGGGACACGTGGCTGTGGAAACATCTCCAGAAAGAAAACGGGGGTGGTGGGGTGGTGGGGGTGGTGGGGGTGGTGTTATAGGGCTGAAAATGTACCAGCAGTGCCATTACTGTGTGGGACACCATGAAATGGCTAATTTCCCTTACGGGAAATTGTTAAAACTCACCAGATCTGCCGAGTACAGCCTGAGCAGCCCCTTCTCAGATCTGTCACGTATCTCCTTATCTGGAATTACATGGGAAAGAAGCTGATGACAATAGCCTGCATCAGCAGGTATAACTTTTATTATGGTATAACTTATTAAGCATTTTAAACAGCCAAAGAGTCCAGGAGTGTTAAAATAAACCCAGCTATTTTTAAAAGCATGGTAGGAGTGTGAAAACAGCCCCTCTCCACCCGAACTGCATGGGGAATGACACGACAGCCAGGCTGGAAAACAAGCCGAACAGTGTCACGTTTGTGTCTTCCCTGGAGAAAGAAGTGCCATCACCATCTCTGCAAGAAGGTGTCACCCGTCATCCCTGCTGCTTTCGGGTCATCTAGGGCTGAAATGCGGAGTGTTTGGTTTAAGGACGGGGAAAGGGTGTGAGGAAGAAAGTTCAGCTGCAGTTACCAAGTGGGTTTTGTGGCACTCAGTAGCCGGGGGAGGGGGGAAGAGAAAGGAGGAAGGAATGTACCTCGTTATTCTGTTGTGCACAAGAGCTAGCCCACGGGGACCAAGTTTTCCCTGCCAAGGAAAAGGGCCAATGCTTCCAAGCAATTTTCTCCCCCAGTGGGGAGCCCTCGGAGCTGTTCAGTGGGAGCAGCACTCCTGGTCACTGCTGGGGATTGGTTTGCGCTGGGTTTGGCTCCAAAAAGGAAGCGAGGAGTTGTCCCTCATCAGGCAGCAGGTCACTGTGGCCGCACCTGGTGGGGGGCCTCCTGCTCAGCTCAGGGGGCTGAGAGGGCCCTGGGACCCACCGGGCTGACGGGTGTCCCAGGCCCTGTGGGGTGAGTGGAATGCTGGAGTCTGTGGGGCTGAGGAGGGCCCAGGGCTCTCTGGGGCTGAGAGGGGTCCAGCAGCCTGTGGGGGCTCCTGGGCCCATGGAGCTGAGGGGAGGCTGGGACCCATGGGCCTGTGGGGGTTCCTGGGGGGCTGAGGTGGGGCCGGCCCTGTGGGGCTGAAGTGATCCCGGGGCCTGTGGGGGCTTCTGGGGCCCGTGGGGCTGAGGGGATCCCGGAGGCGGGGCGGGCCCCAGGACGGGTGTTCCCGGCGGCCCCGGCAGGGGGCGGTAGAAGGCGGGATGGCGGAACAGCGCCCCCTCCCCGCCCGGCCGCGTCCCCGCCCTCCGCCGCCTCCGCCAATCGCCGGGCGCGGTGTTCCCGCCCCCTCGGGCGTGCCCGGCGCTCGGGGATGACGTCAGGAGGCGGCGCCGAGCCGCGGGCCGGAGCGGGCCGAGGTGAGTGCGGGATCGGCCGCCGCCCGGGACTGCCCGCTCCGCTCCGTCTGGGCCGGGCCCGGCTGGGCTGGGCGGGCAGCCAGCCAGCCCGCCCCGGCTCAGGCCACCCACCCTCCCTCCCTTCTCCTTCCTCCCGGGGCGTTGGCGGCTCGGCCCCGCAGCGGGGGGCCTTCGGCCCGGGAGGCGGGGCCCCGGCGCTTCAGCCCTGCAGCTGCCCGGGGCGCTGGGCCGCGGGCAGGGGCGGGCCGGGCCGGGGAGGGAGCCCTGACCGCCTCCCGGAGCGTCCCCTCGCCGGATCGGACAGGGCCGGGCCGAGCTGGGTGCGGTGCTTCCCTGGCCTGGAGCCGAGCCTGCCCCGGGGCGAACTACCGGCCCGGCCCTGGGTCCCCTTCCTGGAAAGGATGGGGGGAAAACGCTCTAGTTCGGGTGAAGTTACGAAAACCAGTCAGAGTTTTGGAAATCTCGGTTGGTTTGACCGATTCTGTCCTGCAGCTGGCCCCGGCAGAACTGCCTGGAGAGCTGCCGCAGCCCTAGCCCAGTGTTTCCCCTTGGAAACCCACCAAGGGCTTGTGCTGCTAGCCAAGCAACTGGTAGCACCAGGTTTGCATCAGGCAATAAGATGCGCTTTAAAATTTGTTAGTAAAACTGAAGGTGAGGTGCTCTCTGGCCTTCCCCCCCCCCCCCCCCCATTATTCTGCCTTGGCGTAGGCGTGGTTTGCAGGTTGCTGTGTGTGAGCATCGCATAGGTGGTTAAGGGCTGATACCTTCAAATTTCCTTACTGGCATCTCACAGAAAAGTGAAATTAAATAGCTTCAAGTTGTGAGATACTAAATTGGTGGCGAAGGCCTGCGAGGCCTTGGGTGGTTTAGCCAGGTGGCTCACACCCCTTATGCACAGGGACACCCTCAGGTATGGATCCATCCAGGCTGTGATACTTTCAGAGAGGCGAAGGATGCTTCTGGATTAGCAGGAGCTGAGGTGTTTCCCCGCAGAGCCATGGCATGTGGTGTGTGGGTTGTCCAAGGAGAGAAGCGGGCAGACCCTGAAGCACAAACCCAGTGTTCCTTCCCACTGCGTACAGCTGCAGCTCGGGCACGCTGTCCTCTTTGATAGTTTGGCACCCGCCAAGTGTGCGATTCCCTGCTCAGAGGGGGTTGTAAAGCTTCAGTTCTCTACTGCGTTGCTTTCTTCTCCCAGACTCCTGGGGATTATTACACAGGAGTGTTGCCACTGGCACTGGTGTGGAGTTAAGTGTTTTGTGCAGCTCTGGGGTTCTCCAGGCTTCACCTTCAGAGATTTTTCCGTGTTCGAGGCAGAGCTGCTGACATATTCTTAGTTGATGCCTGAGCTCAGTTAATGTTATGAGCAGCGGTGGGTTTATATATGAGGTTTTCAAGCTCAGCATTTGATCCTTCTCGTTGGTTTTGTGTACGGGTGGGAGATCTTACACGAGTGCTTCCCTACGTATGGAATTACTCTGTAATAACCTTGTTTGCAGATGCTCTTGTTCTGTTTTTCTGTTAACCTGGTATGCTTTAAGGTACAGTAATGCTGGAAAAAACTGTCTGTGTGAAGCATTATTCAGGAACAGCTATGGTATTTTCTTTCTTTTTTGGCATGGTACTTTAATCTGAATGAATACCTAATTACAGGACAGCCCTTGATGGAACTCAAATGTCAGTTAAGCTTTCTATGAAGTAATTTTTTATTTCTACTTATGTGAGAAATTACTTTGTTGATGTCTGGTTTTAAAAGTGAATCTTCACTAAAGCCTAGTTTTCTTTCCAGGTTGGAGGTAGAGTCTAAACTTCTTCCGGGCAGCCCTCCAAAACATTTCTTTTCCACGTAATTCTCCTGATGGAAGACCAACCGGGGTTCCCTTTCTGCTGTTCATGCTGAATGGTTGCTTGGAGAGGTGGTGAATGAGTGAAGATAGGCTCAGTGATGGTAAGGCATACAATTACGTTTCAAGGCTGACAGCTTTTCTGTAGCCTTCTGTGAAGGCTCAGGCACTGTACTGGGGCTCTGAGCCAAAGAGTGGAAATGCTCGGCTAACTGCTGGAACGTGTACGGGCGGTTTCTCCATCTCCTAGCTAACAGTATTGTTTTAAATCAGCACCTAAAGACGTGCTGAAGTGCAACTGGTTTGCTTCTGCTGGAATACAGTGTGATGAGCAAGAACTCCCTTTGCTCTAGTCTGGAGCAGCTGGTAGCAATTCCACTTACACTTCCTACAGCCAGCTCGGTATGGAAAAACAGAAGTGCTATGCTTGGTACCTGAAGATATGACAGAAAGCAAAGCTGAGTCAGGAGGTTAAAAAGATGTCAAAGCCCATCGTGATTTTTTAGGGTTTGGAGGGTGAGGGAATTGTCAGCTAAAAGCTGGGCTATCTTTTTGCAGGGGCTGCAGTGAGTTAGTTGATAAAGCACGTCTTAAAACCAGCATGCCTCTCTCTCCATAATCCCCACCTCCTGCACAGTTTCACTGATCCCCAGGAGCAAAGCAGTGAGATGTTTAAGACACCAGTACCAGTTAAATATGAAGAAAACCTTAGGAAGATTTGCTAAGTGAACAAGTTGCTGAGATACTTTGTGGAGTTTCTCATGAGAAATTTCAAAGCTGCAAGATCTGGAGTGGCTGCTGTCTTACAAAGCCGAGCAGATTAAACAAAATTAAGGAAAATGCTCAGCTCTTTCCTTAATTTGATTTTTATTAAGCAACTGGGGCTGGATGAGAAGACCTCCGAAGGTCTCTGCCAACCTCAGCTGTTTTGTGGCTCTGATTCAGTGCTCAACTGGGAGCATTAAACTGCTTAATAGAAAGAGGTACTGGGTAGTTTCCACAGACATCAGTCTGGACAGCGAGTGGGTTTTTTGTGGGCACTATCTTCCCCAGCTTGTTGATGACAGCAGCAAAGCACCACGCATGCTCTGTAGTACAGCACAGTGAAAATTCCAAACTCCCAGTTTGCGGTAGCGTGGCTCCATTGAGGCGTGAACCACTTGCATTTTCTTCCCCGTTTGAAACTTTACTACCTTGATCCTGGTTTATCTGTTTCTTCTCATCTTTTTCCTAAGGTTCAAATGTGGGGATTGCTCCAAATGTGGTTGCTGCTGATGCTGCCTTGGAAAAATGCCTTGATAGGGAATTAACACCATTCAGTGATGGGCTGTGGGACAAGCAAAGTGCTTCCCGAGCCCCCCAAAGATGTGCAGCTAGACCTGGTTAAAAAAGTCGAACCGTACACAGGCCACAGTGACATATACAAGCATTTCATCAAAGATGACTGTGGGACTGCTATCAAAGCTGGCTCTCCCTCACCTCCACGCCACGCGAACCCATACCCGGGGAACCACCTGCCTGCCCATGTGGACCAACCCGAACCCCGCAAGAACAAAGTGGCTAAATACCGCGCCAAATTTGACCCCAGAGTGACAGCCAAGTATGACATTAAAGCCCTGATCGGGAGAGGGAGTTTTAGCCGTGTTGTACGGGTGGAACACAAGGCTACCAAGCAGCCCTACGCAATCAAGATGATAGAGACCAAATACCGGGAGGGAAGGGAAGTGTGCGAGTCAGAGCTTAGTGTGCTACGGCGGGTTCGGCACACCAATATCATCCAGCTTATTGAGGTGTTTGAGACCCAGGACCGTGTGTACATGGTGATGGAATTGGCAACCGGAGGAGAACTGTTTGATCGAATCATTGCTAAAGGTTCCTTCACCGAGAGAGATGCAACACGTGTGCTGCAGATGGTATTAGATGGTGTGAAGTACTTGCATACGCTGGGTATTACACACCGGGACTTAAAACCAGAGAATCTGCTCTACTACCATCCGGGAACAGATTCCAAAATCATGATTACGGACTTCGGACTGGCAAGTGCTCGAAAGAAGGGAGATGACTGCCTGATGAAAACCACGTGTGGGACCCCGGAGTACATTGCTCCCGAGATCCTGGTCAGGAAGCCGTACACAAACTCTGTGGACATGTGGGCGCTGGGTGTTATCTCGTACATTCTCCTGAGTGGCACTATGCCCTTTGAAGATGACAACCGCACCCGCTTGTATCGGCAGATCCTGAAAGGAAAATACAGTTACTCAGGCGAGGTGAGTGTGGTGGGGGTTATGGTGAGGGGCAGTCAAACAAGAAGCTCTCCCTAGGTGGGTCTTTGTGATGACCAGAAGCTGGCTGTCATGTGCAGGGTGGTAATGTTACCAGGGTTAAAAAAATCCATGAGTTGGGCTTTTAAAATCCTTTGCTGTTTGCCATCTGCTTTCCAAAACTGCTTCCAGTGCAGCATAGTGAGCTCCTTTAAAAAAATGTATATGTAAAGAAAGAAGAGATCTATTCCAGTAGAACAGAACTGGGATGCTTGTGGGTTTCTACCTGGGGAAGCCTCGGCCATGACAAGCTGCTGTTGGAGGCTCCACTGTTGAAACTTGTGCCAGGGGAGTGTTTGAAATGTAGCGTGTACGTACCTAGTCTGATTTCTGATGCAAATCCAAGTGTAGTCTGAAAAATACCTTTGCTGAAAGATAAGGTTATGGCAAAGGGGTGCTTGCTGCTTAGATCTGGAGACGTGTTTCTGAAATTGGTCTGCATTGTCTCCTGAGCTTGGTATGTGACAGAATTGAGGGTTTAAGGATGGTTTAATTAGATAACGATGGAAAGAGGAACCTTGAGGGCTAGATTTTAGGCAGAAGATGGGTACCCTGACCAGAGTCCCATCACTCTGCCAAATGGCTGGGTGCCAGGCTGACCCAGCTCCTGCTAACTTGCTCCTGGTCAAGGCTGGAGATCTCAGTTACCAGCCAGCCTGTCTGCGAGCACAATTGCCAAGCGTAGGCATAACCTCACGAAGAATCACGCTTATAGAAGGTGGAGGTACCCAAATTGCAAGTTACGTTTCTGCCTGTATCCCTCACTGGAAATCCTAAAAAAAGGAAGCTTTTATAACCGCTTCCTCTCTTTTGTAAGAGGATGTTTAGATTCCTGAATGCCATGACTTTGTGAGATGAAGCCCACTGGGAAAGTGTTAATGAGCGGCTAAGTTTATGATTCTGAAATGACACTAAAATAACTATCAAAAACCCAGAATAAATTGATGATTGTTCCTGTATTTTTAGGTGTGGCAGGTATGTTGGCATTTTAATGATGGATGGAAGGAGTCTAACATGTTAAGTCTTTAAGCATATTAAGCTGCTTTAGGATTGTGTTTAAAAAAAAAAAAAAATCCCACTCTGAAGGGTTTTCAGAGGTGTCAGTAAATATTTTATGCTTTAAAGCTGTCATGCCAGCTTGTGTTAATAGTTGGAATATCCAAGTTAAATGAAGCTGAGGAATATTGGCGTTCACATAGGGGACCACCGAGGAGAGCCCAGGTTTGACACCTTTGTGAATCTTGTTAATTCTTCCCATGAGCACTCCTTGAAGGCCCTGGTATGCAGAGGAGACACAAAAGTGAGGGGTCATAAACCCCCAAATCTGGCACTTTCTGGCCCAATTATGTCACTACCTTTAGAGACTGCAGTACTTGATCAGGTTCTTGCTGCAAGTATTCTGTCAGCTGCTTCCGTGAACTCCAAGCTTCAGCTGACTTTGCTGGCCTTTGCTTCTTAAGTTAATTCGTAAATTTTTTTTGTTAATTTTGCATTAATATGACCTGTTAACTGGTTAACTGCAGAGTTTTAAGAATGCAGTCGGGTTACCCCAGTGCAGGAAGAGATTAATTACTAGCTGTATGTAACATCTGCAGGGTCACACGGAAAGGCAAGGTCCCGGTTACCTAGTTTACCTTATAACCAGTGGCAGCAGATGCGTTAAATGATTTTTCTCACGTGAAAAGGCCAGTTCACTCTGATGTTGGTTGTGTAGCAGAACTCATTTCAAATGCATGCAGCTCCTGGTAGTTTCCTGTTCAGGCGGAAGGTAGGTGCTGGTTTGGCTCAGCCTGGGTGCTGGCTTCTAGACAGCAGATTTTAGAGCTTTGTAGATTTCTTGGCCAAACTCAGGTTTGGTCCTTTTTAGCTCACTCCACTGTGTTCGTCTTGGCAGTTCATTTTTCTCCTCTCCTTCCAGTTCTTTTATTTTGAAGAAGCAGTGTGGTGGGGGTTTTTTTGGTGAAAGTTCTCCACCCAACTTTTTTTTTTTTATTCCCTAGCTCTGTGTTGGCCCCATGCCTCAGGGTGCCAGAAGGTCAGTGAGACCACTGACTCTGAATTTGCTTCTTCCCATTGGGGATCTGCTTTTATTAATATCTCTAACATGTTGTAATAATGAGTTCCATAGTTTATTTAAAAAACACATGGAAAAGGTTTAACAAGGCCAAGGGCTGAGTCCGGCACTGGGGTCACAACAACCCCACACAATGCTACAGGCGTGGGGAAGAGGGGCTGGGAAGCTGCCCGGCGGAAAAGGACCTGGAGGTGTTGGTCAACAGGCGGCTGAATATGAGCCAGCAGGGTGCCCAGGTGGCCAAGAGGGCCAGCAGCATCCTGGCTTGTATCAGGACTGGTGTGGCCAGCAGGAGCAGGGCAGTGACCGTGTCCCTGTGCTGGGATCTGTTGAGGCCGCCCCTGGACTGCTGGGTTCAGGGTTGGGCCCCTGACTCCCAGAAGGACATGGAGGGGCTGGAGCGTGTCCAGAGAAGGGCAAGGAAGGTGGGGAGGGGTCTGGAGCCCCAGGCTGCTGGGGAGCGTCTGGGGGAGCTGTGGGTGTTGAGCCTGGAGAAGAGGAGGCTGAGGGGAGACCTTATCGCTGCCTACAACTGCCTGAGAGGAGGGGGGAGCTGGGGGGGATTGGGCTCTGCTCCCAGGGAAGAGGGGATGGGACGAGGGGAAATGGCCTCAAGTTGTGCCAGGGGAGGTTTAGGTTGGACATTGGGAAAAATTCCTTCCCCGCAAGGGCTGTCAGGCACTGGAAGGGGCTGCCCACGGAAGGGGTCGAGTCCCCATCCCTGGGGGTATTTAAAGGCCGGGCAGAGGAGGTGCTTAGGGCCAGGGTTTAGTGGTGGGATGGAAGGGTTAGGGGAATGGTTGCTTTGGGTGATCTTAAAGGGCTTTTCCAACCAAATGATTCTGTGATTCTATCCTATTTGCCTCTACTCATTTAACTGGCATTTTTCTATGTGCATCTCCTTAATCCCTTTTAGTTGAGAAAGTAGTGAGCAACTTTTCCATATCCATCTGTCAGTTATCTTTATGCTTCCTTCAATTCCTTCTTTTTTTGAGGCTGAAGAGCCAACTGTATTTAGTGCCTCCTAGGGAATATATTCCATAGATCTGTTTTTTGCTGTTACCCTTCTCTAGGCTGCTTGTAATCTTTGAGACGGGGTGATACGTGAGCACCGTGGCTTTGTGTCTTGGCATGGAAAGGTCTCTCTGGTTGTTCACCTCTTCTTCCCATAGGGTTTCTGATAATATATTTTTCTTAGACACCTCTGAGCCTTTGGCTGATGATGTACCAAGTGGTCCACTGTGACTCCAGGAGGTTTCCTGAGTGTTAGCTGATTTGGGGGCGTCGTGTTGTTTACATACTTTGGTGCATTCCCTCTGATGTCTCCACCCCTCAGTGCATGAGCTTGTGTTTAGTGACATTGAATTTTGTGACTGTCACTCAGTTTTGTCCCTTGCTATTTGTACATTTTTGCAGATTATTTTTTTTATTAAGCTCAGCATGCTATGCAGGACAGGTTCTGCCTGTTGCTGTGCAAGGTGGTAATTCTGGAGACTTAGAAGCAAGTGGTGGGATACAGGTTTGACACCTGATAAATGGTGCTGCTAATACTGAGCTGTTGAGGTTAAAAACAAAGCTGAGGCGTGATGCTGGAAGTAGTGAGAGACTGTGTGATAAATTGGCCAATGTTGGGTGTGGACAAGCTTGAACTGGTCCCATGGGAGGATGAGCAGTTTGAATTTTCTGTAAGTGATGGTGGACCCTGGAGGTGCTTCTTGCTCATCAGAAGAAACAATCTAGGGTTAAACACTTCTAAACATCATCTTGATACGCGTGATCAAAAGCCAACTGATATTAGGAATTAGCATTACTATTGTGGGTGTCCTTGCTGTGCCGTACTCATCATCCACCTGCACTTCGATGCTGACTGCCATTCTGTTCCTCCCTGGAAAAAAATACAGAATTAAAAAGCATATGAAGAAGGGCAGAGTGAATAGTCAAAGGTGTGGGCTGGCTTCCATTTGAAGAACGAGTGAATGGACTAGGGCCATTCCTCAAAAAAAAAAAAAAAAAAAAATGTTGGAGGGGGGGCTCTGACTGAACTGAGGACAGCTGCAGGCAGAATAGGGAGAGGGAATAGGGCACAGCTGTTCTGAGCATTCCTTAGGGTAATTTAATTTTATGTCCTCTGGTCCTTGTGCCAGAACGGAATTATTTTGAGAAATTTTGTGACTTTGTTGTGACTAGGGCAACAAGATCTTGTAGGTTGGGTGCACAAACGTAGCACATGTGCCACAGAAAAAGCATGAGACTGTATATTTTGAAAGCCCCAGTGCACAAGCCTGAAACACTTTACTTGTTACTCCACCACAGATTACGTCCTTTAGGAGGCTGTTACGGATACTGCATGTGACACGAGTGGTTGTTTTGGAAAGCCATAGATGTTTTACTGCTTGGAAAGCAAATATGTGTCAGCCAATGCCCTGTATGTTTTGACCAGATGCTTTCTGTTCTTCCAGAGCCAGGGAGAATGGATGATTTAATTTACCGGTGTAATTAAGCCTGTACACCTAAATTGCAGACGTGTTTGACTGTAGGCGGGTATTGGCAGGATGTGCAGTAAGAGGCTGCCCCCTTTGTGAGTAAATTCTAGGTGGAAACAATGAGCAGAGGTTTAGAGGTGTCTGTCTTGTTTCCCACAACCTTGCCAGCTTTCTTAAAGCCATCTTCTGGACTTCTAAATGCTTCCAAATTTCTGATGTCTGGAGAAAATTGCTGCTTTTTTTTTGTGTTACATGGGAAGAAGCAGGAAGATGTCAGAAACGAGGCTGTTGGTTAAGTTCGTGAGACTAATGGAAATGGCAGGAGCCGTAAGTCCTGGATTATTTGGAACAAGAAGGGGCAGACTACTGGACTGCATTGCAGAACTGTGTCTAATAGATACAGAAGTGGAGATTTCAGGGGAACAACTGCTCTCTGTCTCTGTAATGTGGACTTTGAAGATGCGAAATGGAAGAGGAAGTGTCAAAAGAAGCCTGTGAAGTAAAGTCCCCAGAGCCGGCAGCCTGAGCTGCGCAGCTGAGACAGCTTTCAGCGGGGAAGGAGCTTCTGAGCTGTATTCCGGTACCATGTCACGCAGCAGCAGTGCCGTGAGTTTGCCGAGAATTGGTGCTGAGTCCCACTTTTTGAAAGGTCTGGCCTCAAAACCTGGTCAGAGAGGATAAAGCTGTATTGAGAGAGGAAGAAAAGCCAAGATGCACGCTGACCTGAGAAGTAGCTCCATCTTCTTGAAAAACAAGTGAGCTCATGCCCAGCTAATGTAATTGCTTTCTGACTGGGACCCTCCTACCACCATTCTTCTCTTCCTGGAGTGTGAGGTCTGTTTGAAGAGGCTATTAGCAGATCAATAGTAGAGGGCTCCTATAATAGCTTATTCAGGTACTGCTGACATCACAGCTCTGATTCTCTCTTGTATCTCCTGTACGTTCTGAGCTGCTTGGAGTAATGGGTAGGGGGAGGAATGAAGAAAAGCTGGCTTTGTAACTCGGGGTGCTTTTTTTTCCTGAGCATCTCTTGAGTAAAGGTTTTGTGGGCTCTTGAGGCTGCGTTTGATGTAGCCTCCTACAAAGGCATTCTCTTTCACTTGTTTTGTCAGAACTCGCTAAAACAAAAAATTGGCAATATTTTAATGGAAGTCTTGGGGATAAAACTGATTTCTGGGGATCTCTTTGTAGCTGAAAAAATTGTCTGAGGAAAAAAGCTGGAATTCCATTCACTGTTTCCTTTGAATTTGAAAGTGCAGAACCGAACATCAAAACCGTCAGTATCATGCTAAGACAGGCTTGCTCTGGTCCTGTGTCAAAGCTTGTACTTCTCTTGAATGCTGATACTTTTGTGTTGCTTTACATATCTGGGAAACTTGCTGGAAGAAAATATAAGTCGTGGATAAATTGGGAAAGTGAGCTTGGGATTGTTCTGGTTTTGATACGTGATCCGGGCAAATAATTTCCCCTCGTGGGCCGTTTTCTTGTTCAAAAAACAGAGTCAGCTTTTTGTGGTATGCTCACCATGGGCGGGTGCTGGTGTGGGAACATCTCGTGACCAGTTTAAAACCAAAAAGCTTGTTCTAAATAATGGTGCTAGTGGATAGGTTGATAAATGCGATGCAGGGAGAGACATGTTTGATATACGAGGGAAGCTGGGCATTGCAAGTTGGTAGGAGCTCTGCGAGGGACTTAGCAGCCATGCGGTGAGATGATCTGGTTTTCTGTGGCTTGCTTGGCTTTTCCAGTGATGTTTCATAAAAGTTCCTCACCAAAGGCTCTTGAAGGAACTTTGCAGCAATAGCGGCCTTTGCATGGATCAGCAATTTGCTGAAGATAAGCGCAAAGTTGAAATACGTGGTCGGTTCCATGGGGTAGGAAAAAACAGTGAAGCTTGAAGTATCTGTTCCTTTCCGCCCAAAGGCGATCAGGATGAAGTTCGCTAATGAAGCTGTGCAGTCGCTGACGATACAGAGCTCTTCAGGTGGTGAAAATAAAGGGATTTGGACCTCCTGGATGCAGGCTGCTGTGGACCTTAGAAGTTTGCCTGGGTTAAAAGAGCAACCGGACAAATTCATGGAAGATAAATCAATAGAGAGAATGATATTAAAAAGTCCTACGCATGGATAAAGAGGTCCCTAAGCCCCACATTTTTGAGGCTTGAGAGTATGGGGGGGGGGAGTGTTAATTACAACATAGGGACTCTTTTTCTTGGGCTCTCCCTCTGTATCTGCTGTCGGCTGATGTTGGAGGCACCATACTGGACTGGCTCAATCTGATCCAGTAACCTTCGGTCCTGTTAGAGGGCTTTCCTTCTCTCATTTCGTTCCTCAGCTGGGGGCTTCATCCACTCCCAAGAGTTATTGAGCTGAGTAACAGGCAGCCTGCAGAGCAGAGCACGCTCTGAGGTAATGCATGTGGCATTTGGGACACTTACCTGGATCCCTGTGTTTGGTGGTCCCATTGGATGCTGATGGAGTGGGTACCGCACATCTCGTATGGTTTTAGCTTGCGGTTTGGAGGCAGCGTTATTTCAACTGTATTTGAGAATCGGAAATAATTTCCAAGGCTTTTCAGCTCCCACAATTTTACTTGCTGTATAATACTCCTTTGGAAAGGCTAGACATGTAAAAAGTGAGGAGGGGAAACACTTCCTATTAAATGGAAAAGTTCTTATTCTTTAATTATGACACGGTGCTGGAGTTCCTGTGTAGGCGGGTGGAAAAAGCAGGTGACGTTTACGGACTAATTAGAAACAAAAAGTGCATTTTGCAGTTTTAAATTCCCTTTCTCCTGCAGAAATCTGTTTTTTTGGTGGTTTTGGTGTTTTTTTTTTTTCCCTTGGGAGAGATGAGTCCGTCTTGACATTAAACATCTATAAAGGAAAATGCAGTGTGAATCACGTTCTGCTTGTGACTCTGCCCTTCTCTGTTAGGTGACTCGTTCAGATTTGAAGCACGAATGCAGAACCTATCGAAGTCATCCTGCCGGGCTGGCTTGCTCCGTGGTGCCCTTAATACGATGGCTTCGTTCTTTGACAGCTCCCATTGGCTAGCTGGCGTGGTTAGAGTTCTGCTTGCTTGCTTCCTTTGCTCTCCCAACAACGTCCCAAGACGCTGTCTGCCCTGTCGCGTCTGCTGTCAGATGTATGAGGGTGACAGCAATTTGGGGGATGGCTGCTAAAGCCCCATGGGTAAGTGTTTAAGCAGTTCCTTCTGATCCCGGCACCACACAGTGCCTTTTCCCACTGACTTCATGTGGAATAGAAACCCTTCTGTAGCTGCAGAAACGTGAGTGCCTGTCACGTGAAGGTGTGTTTAGGAACATGTCCCCTTCAAACTGAGGATTCTTATGGGTCTTCACCAAAGCCCAGTTTTTAAGGCTTGCTCATTCTTCACTTAAAAATTGGCCTTTTCTCTCGATCTAAAGAGCAAACCCTTCAGCCAGGCTCTCATTTTAAGTTTGAACCTATGCAGTATCCCTTTCTCCTGGCTTGACGAGTACATTCTTGCTCTGGATGAGTTCTTACGCCTGAGTACGTTGGCATACATCTGCAAAGCGTTTCCAAAGTATTCTTGTAATTGTCCTCATTGCGGAGGCTGGTGAAAAGCCTGTGGAGGACTTGTAACCCCTCAAATCCCTCGTGACACCTAATGGAGGAGGAGGGTGACAGTCTTGTCAACTTTTAATATTAATTTCCTGCATTTATTGAACTTTGAGAGAGAATGGAGTAAAGCTTGAACGCAGGCTGCTTCTGACTCAGTTGGGGACTGGTTACCGAATCGCCTGTCCCTCTCTGAAGGGACCGATCAGTGATGCATTATGAGGACTCTGGAGAGATTGGGTTCATCAAATGACAAACTTGTTCATCAAATGACAAACTTGTTCATC
>JADKXX010003675.1:0-75259 GCA_017310255.1 Butorides virescens
AACTTGTTCATCAAATGACAAACTTGTTCATCAAATGACAAACTTGTCATTTGATGTCAGTACTTCATGTCATAAAAAAGGTACAAGCAATAAAAAGAAACAGCAATTACTCTTAGTAACCTCCTTCCCCTAAAAGTTGCAAGTGGAAATGTGTAGTGGCAGAGATCCACAGGGGAAAAAAAAAACAACCCAACTTTCTATTTTGCATCCTTACATCTAGTGTAGAAACTAATTTCCTGCAGGAGAGGAAAAAGAAATTATACTTGCATATCATGGAAAACATCTTTCGACGATCCCTATCGCTTTGTGGGAGAGTTCAGTCAGCAGAGGACATTCTCAAAATTCTGGATGCAGCTTTTTAAAGAACAGTAAGTTTTGCGCTGATGCTGCAGCAGTTGTGATTCTTGGCTGGCTGGCTGCCAGTCCCGGAATGGCTCCTGCGTGTTTGCACTTCTGGTCACTAAGAATTAATTACATATGCCTATGTAATTTAAAAAAAAAAAGCTGTTTTGATGACAAAAAGTATGACCACTTTAGAAAAAAATACCGATTTTAGAAAAAAATTGTTTCATAATATATTAGCTTTATTTTCTATTTTATGCTTGCTTTGCCCCAGAAATTTGTCCAGGTTTTTTCCTGCAGTTCATAACTATAGCTTTGTTACATATCATAAAGCTTTGTGTAATATGTTATGTGCTAATTAAATCAGTTATAGTGTAGCAACTGCCTTGAAAGGGGGAAAACTCTCCCTCTGGTGACTTCCTCCTAGTACCTCTCCTGTTTAAGATGGGCAGTAAGGCAGCCTGGCTTCCCTGAATTTGGACTAGAGTATGTCTTCTGGAAAACATTCTAAGCAGATTAAAAAAATTGCCAGGAACAGAGAAGCACCTCGTGGCCTCTAACATTCCCACTGGTCCTTTGGGGTTTTTTAGTGCAGGAGAGAAAGTCGTGAGGCCAGGAAAGCTAGCATCAGCCTCCCATTTATTGAAGATTTACTTTTACATGGAATCCTGTGTTGCCCTTTGCTCTCAGAGATGCTCCTTGCAATGCCACCTTATTCCTCTGGAAGTTCTCTGTTGGCTCAGTGCCTGGGAGGGTCCGGATGCAGCGGGACCCCTTGGTCGTCAGCTGGTCTCACTGGCCAATGGTGCTGCCCTCCCTGCCTGTGCCAGTTGGTCTTTAGACCCATTAGATGCTTTTGCAAGACACAGTCATCGCCTTGGCCTCTGATCGCCCTGCCAGAAGGAAGAATAGACTGCAAACCAGCAGGGCGGCCAATTTTCAGTCTTCTCCCAGGAGTCTGAGTGTCCCAGGCTGTTGAAAGGAAATAACAAGGAAATAACAAGGCAAACAGGCACAGGGCAGCAGTTGAAGGCGAGGTTTTAAATTGTATTTGCAGGACTCATTTGCATTAGGGTCCATGGGCCCATGTTTTAGCCTTCTCTAAGGGAGAAAGAGGTTTTTTTCTTAAAGCAGCTGGTATGGTGTTTTTCCCTGTGAGCCACATTAGGCAGTAGAAGTGTTTTACAATAGTCCTGCCATTAGAGAAATGCATATATACTTTTTTTAAATTAGAGGGGTTTTTATATAAATTACTGAGCCCTTTGCCTGGAAAAAGCGGGCGGGGGGGGAATCAATTTACAGAGGAATGTGCTTTTGCATTTCATACGGCTGTAAGAATGCGGTGATTTTTAGGTAAAGCAACAAGAGTGTTGAGATGCAGTCAGAGGGCTCTCTGTTGAAAAAGGCACTATGCTCTGCTTTGAAGAGCTGAAACACTTGAACGGGATGAAAGTGTGCTCCTAGCCTGGCACAAAATGCCAAGGCTGGCCATATAAATGGACTTCTCTTAGCTTCTGCTCTTTCTTTTAATGCACCTGCTTAGTGGGTGTGAGTAGAGGTGGGTTTGTGTTGCTCTGTGCGTATCTGAGAGCTGAAGTGTTTGTCCAGATTTCTCCTGCCGCAGGATCAGGCATCCGAGGCTCTCTGAAACACGATAAAGTCAGTTAAAACCTGGAAAAGCCTCCGACCTCCTGCATGTATCAGTGACCACGCTCCCGCAAAACTTTGGCATGCTGTGTTGGAAAACACTTTATTTACAGGTATGCTTTCTCCAGTAAAAGGGCTTTGAAACCAGTGTAAGCATTTAAAAATCGATTCCCCTTTGCTTTGGCGGCTGCTTGAGGGCTTTTTTTGAAAGTTGTTTCCTCCGATGGAATCGGTGCGTCGCAAGGACCTTTCTCAAAATCATTCCTTTTGCCTTTTTCCTTTGTACTTCAGCTTATGTTGCCATTCATCTGTGATGATAACTCCAAATCCTAGGGCAGGGTAAGGAAGGAGAGGGGTGATCTTTCTCCACTTACGTCTTCATTTCCATACAGCCACAGGCTGCACTGCTGTAAGAGTTTACATTGCACAGAATCGCGTGCGTTATTGGGTCAGTGAATTTTCCAGGTCGGTGGCCTGTGGCAAGCGAGTTGCTGCGCTTTCCCTTCCTTCGGGTTTGTGGTTTCTGTGGCTGGAAGCACCTATTGAAACAAGGAGGTGGAGACACCCCATGCTTCGCTGCAGTGGCTTGTTTGCACCATGATGTTCGGATTTATTCCGGTGTGTCAAGCGGAGGAGCCCAGGGCAGAAACTCTATCTAAGCCTCGAAGTCCCTAGGAACACAGCAAGCAGGGAGCGAATCTCAGTGGAGAAGAGGAGCGTGGCTTTTCCCAGTAATTTCATTCACAGTCCCTTGTCCCCGGGGCCACATTCCATACCAGTAGTGCTTGTGGGTTCAGGGCAGGGTGAAGGGCAGCAGCTGAGCATTTTGGTGAAGATTTCGGGGTGAATGACTGGGTTTGGGAAAGTGGTGCACGTAATTATTGTAAGGATGGAGGAAGGCAGGAGCCACATCTAAGGGAAGAGGACTTGCAGTAATGCTGTGATTTGACGTATTACATTTTCATTCCTGCATCTCTGGGCCCTATAAAATCCTGTTAATGGTGGAATAGTATTTCTGCAGAATTAGGGATGTAGGGATGAAGCGACATTGGTAGAATAGAAAAAAAGAATATTAAGCTGCCTCTCTGCAGAATATACATTATTAACAGAAAGGATTTGAACTATCAACTACTGTTGGTATATTCGACTACTTTACAGTTCCCTAAAAATAGACTGGACAGTTTCCTCTTTTACCTTTGGCTGATTTAATCCTTTGCTTTCTACCTGTGGCTCAGATGTGTTGTTTTTCCGATACCTTAGTGGAGGTATATTTTGACTGGCAAGTCACGCTGATGCATGTTTGTTTGTTTAGGACCAAGATTCAGTGAATGAGAATATATATAAATATATATAGACAAGCTGGAGAGGTGGGGTCATGTGCGAACCTGATGAGGTTCAACAAGGCCAAATGCAAGGTCCTGCACCTGGGTTGGGGCAACCCCTGGTATCCATCCAGGCTGGGCGATGAAGGGTTGGAGAGCAGCCCTGCCGAGAGGGACCTGGGGGTACTGGGGGACGAAAAGCTGGATGTGAGCCCGCAACGTGCGCTGGCAGCCCAGAAGCCAACCCTACCCTGGGCTGCATCCCCAGTAGGGTGGCCAGTGTCAAGGGAGGGGATTCTGCCCCTTTGCTCTGCTCTGGTGAGACTCTCTGGAGCCCTGCGTCCAGCTTGGGGGTCCCCAGCACAGGACAGGCAGGGACCTGTTGGAGTGGGGCCAGAGGAGGCCACGGGAATGGTCCGAGGACTGGAGCCCCTCTGCTACAGGGCCAGGCTGGGAGAGTTGGGGTTGTTCAGCCTGGAGAAGAGGAGGCTGTGGGCAGACCTGATTGCGGCTGTTCAGTGCCTAAAGGGGACCCATAGGAAAGGTGGGGACAGACTTTTTAGCAGGGCCAGCTGTGACAGGACAAGGGGTGATGGTTTTAAACTAAACCAGGGTGGGTTTAGACTGGATAGAAGGGAGAAACTCTTTACAATGAGGGTGGTGAAACCCTGGCACGGGTTGCCCAGAGAGATGGTGAAGGCCCCATCCCTGGGAACATCCAAGGCCAGGTTGGATGGGGCTCTGAGCAACCTGATCTGGTTAAAGGTGTCCCTGCTCCCTGCAGGGTGGTTGGACTGGGTGACCTCTAAAGGTCCCTTCCAACCCAAACCATTCTATGATTCTATATGTTAATTCTGCAGTGGAAAGATCTGTGGTCTGCAAGAAACAACTCTTACCCTCTGGGAAGATGATTTATGCTTGACCACGCTAACTCATGTGCGTCTGCTGTTTTGCTTGGGCTTGTAAATGGGCTACGTTGCATTGAGGATGCGGGAGGACTGGTAATACCTTGCTGCCTCCTTGTATTTCCAGCAGTGAACGTGGTAGAAAAGTTGAGTTTCCTACAAGACCATGGGAGGGAGAAAGAGTAACTGCTTACTGCCTCTCTACAAGCCCTAGGAGGTGAGCTCTGCAAACCTGGCCTGTTCTAAATACAATGGCTCTCCTCTCCTCCCCATTGTTGGAGATGATCACCCCAGGGTGGGAGACTGCTTGTGGGCAAAGCTGGGTTTGAAGTTCAGCTGCTTCTGGAGTAGGGCTTGAGCTGGGTGCAACCCTTGAGCAGGGTGCAAGCACTTGGCTGTTTCTGTCATTGCTGTGACACACGTGGGAGGTTGTTGTAACAAGTCGTGGGGTGAGTGGATGGGGGGTAACATCTTAAACCTGGTCTGCTGAAGACATGAGGGTGGTATGGCTCCAGAAGATTGTATGGAAATACAAAACTAGAACAGCAGTGTGACTCTAGAGGCATGGGGAGCCCTGACTGGCACCTGTAAAATGTTTCTAAAGCGAGGTTTCAGGTGGGTGCTGTAGATGTGTTGCATTTCAGAGAAAGCTACAGCATCTTCTTCGCTCCCATCTGAGCCTGTGGACTGAGCATCAGGCTCTGAGGTTTTGAAGAGCTGGCACCTGGCCATAGTTCCAGCTGCTGGCCCTGCTGCAGGTTAAAAGTTAGTTTTAATTAATCAAACCTGAGCTCTGGAAAGAAGGTCTGTGAACATGTGCCTTGTTGCAAGTCATTTTGTGGCCTGTAATTGACCCTGCCTTACAGAGAGGCAGCTGGACCTGATGTACTTGGAACAATTTGCAGTTGAAAGATGTCTCAAATTTCCTCTGACCAAAATTTGGGACTTCCCTAGTAGTTGCCATGTCCTGCCCTGGGATGAGACAAAAGAGGAGTTAACCAGCATAGGCAGGAGGTCAAGATTTTGATTTCAGGTAGCTAAGATCTCTTTTCAGCTGCAAAAACTGTTTTGGGGAGCTTCTGTTGGTGCTGGGCTGGAGGGCTAAAAAAGTGCTTCCTCAGCCCAGTGTTCTTCTTGGGTAGTCTCTCTACCTAATCCCCTAAATTCCTAAATCTGACAAGATTCCTGTTGAAGCTTTCCAGCTGGTAGAGACAGAATCACAGAATGGCAAAGGTTGGCAGGCCCCTCCGGAGATCACCTGGTCCAACCCCCCTGCTCAAGCAGGCTCACCCAGAGCAGGGTGCACAGGACATCGTCCAGGCGGGCTTTGAATATCTCCAGAGAAGGAGACTCCACAGCCCCCCTGGGAAGCCTGCTCCAGTGCTCGGTCACCCTCAAAGTCAAGAAGTTCTTCCTTCCGTTCAACTGGAACCTCTTCTGCTTCAGTTTGTGCCCATTGCCCCTTGTCCTGGTGCTGGGCACCACTGAGAAGAGTCTGGCTCCGTCCTCGTGACACCCACCCTTCAGATATTTGTATGTGTTGATGAGATCCCCTCTCAGCCTTCTCTTCTCCGGGCTAAACAAGCCCAGCTCCCTCACCCTTTCCTTGTAGGGGAGATGCTCCAGTCCCCTCATCATCTTTGTAGCCCTCCTCTGGACTCTCTCCAGTAGCTCCTCACCCTTCCTGAACTGGGGAGCCCAGAACTGGACACAGTGCTCCAGGTGGGGTCTCAGTGGGGCAGAGTAGAGGGGGAGGAGAACCTCCCTTGCCTTGCTGGCCACACTCCTCTGAATGCGCCCCAGGATACTGGGTTAGTTGTTTTGAGCTGGAAGGGGTGGCTCAAGCCAACAGCAGTGCATCCAAATTCCCTGTTTCGGAGCCGTGAGCTTCAGGGCTGGCTCTTCGGCTCTCTCCATTCTCACCACCCTGCTGCTTCACCCTCCTGCTGCCCCAAGTGTGTGCTGAGATAGAAATCCCAGGCATGTTTTCCAATACATTTAAGTGGATGCTTTTATGGATTTTCCTGAAAACTGAGCTTTTACTAATACACCAGATTAGTGTTGCTCGGTGAAATGGGAGCCACATGGACAAGTCGAGGAGAGGCAGAATGTTCTGGTGGTGGCTGTTAAGAGATACCCGCTGTTAACGCAGCGTACGCCCAACTGCTGGTGTGGACATATGCCTGGTTGTGTCTATAGCTTGTGAACTTCCATCACATGATACACCCTACTCATTGAATGCACCTGGTGTTTTGGGTGCTTTCAGTGATTAACCGTAGAGTTTGATTTTGTACCTAACAAAAGGTAGGATTGTGCTGTCTGAGAGGGAAAGTATTTGCACATTTCCTACCTTTGTCTGTGCCTGAAGATTAATTTCTAAGGGATTCTTCCAGTCTGATCATTTTGAGAATGGTTATGTAGCTCAGCATAAGAAGGGTTTCTCGTTATAGCTGGCATGACTCAAAAGCCTTTACGTGCCGTTATGTCAGACGCTGATAGGAGTGACGAAGTTACAGTGTCTCATCTCTTTCCACTTAGTCCTCCATCTTTTTTTTTTCATTTGCTTTTAGCTTTGAAAGCTTCAGGAATTCTTGGTGATGTTCTTCAGCTACTTTTTTTGCTCAAGTGGCTGATTTTGAAAAATTAAGGAAAACTAGCTTGGGTCTTGGAAGAGAATGTAAAATCATTTCATGACATTCTCATCTTCCAAAATTTGTAGGAGTTCCCGTACCTCCAGTGTTTGGCACAGGGGCTTAGCAAGGATCGATCTGTCTTTGGAGGTGTCCTTAGCTATTTCACAGAAGTGTTCCACGGTCTCTGAGAAATCCCGGTTTGGAAATGCACTGTAGCACTTGACAGCCTTGCTCTGGAAACCGTCTGTGCGTGCAGAATGTGTGCCAGGCACAAGGAGCTCACAAATGGTCAATATGGGTAAATCCAAGGAGTAAGTACGATAACTGTATGTAGTAAATGGAGATGGTGAGTTAGGTACCCATTCCTGCAGGGAAAGGAGAGGCGGGATTTGAAGTGTTCCTCATCTTCTGGAAGGAGGGAGCCTTCTCCTCTCCCTGGCTTTAGGCCAGCAGCGTTGCCTTGCATGTCCTCTGCATCAGCTGATACGTTCTGTATCAATGGGCCAGAAGTGCTGTGCGAGAGGGGGTTTGGCACTAGAAAAAACTGTGCTTCTCCACCGACTGCTACAAATCATTTCGTCCTCCTCTGCCCGTCATGCTGAGCAAAACTTCTTTGCCTAGAAGCTAGGAAAATTATGTTCTCCAGTCTGTCTGGGGACAGAAGCCGGCAGGAGGATTCTGCCATACAGCACTTTCAAGGTCTGCCACAGGTGAAGTGGAGAGAGTGTGGGGACCAAATCTTGTATTTCCCCAAACCTATTGTGTTAAAATTGGCATTTACTTACTGGTGGCTCATCAACAAGGTAAAATGTTGTGAGCGTGGTTCTCTAGAAATAGCCAAAGGTGCAGTGGTATTTGGGGCTTTGTTGACTAACCCAGGGGGCATGTTCATCAGATTTGCAGATGACGTTGAATTGGAAGGGCTGCAAAGTGCATTGAATTCCAGATGGCCCTAACAAATTTGAGCAGTCTGATGTCAGTTCCAAATTTTGAAAAAAATAAAGGATAAGTTAGTGCATAAAAATAGGTGAAGAACAGAACATTAGGAGGTGTTGGCTTCTCAGAAAAGGATCTGTCTATGAAATCACAAACTATTATGTGAGACAGCAATATCACGCTTGTGGAACAAAACAAAGGTACTGAGGAGCATGAGCAGAAGGAGAGGCTGCATGTGGTGTAATCCTGCTGCATTTAGTGGCCAATGCAGCACGCCAACTTGAAGCTCCGACACTTCTGGACAGCGGACTTCAAAAATGCCACAGACCAAGGGGAGAGACTTGACAGAAGATCAACAAAAACTTCAGTCATGAGTCAAAAACTTCAGTCTCCAGAAGATTGAAACATTTGGGGCTGTTTGGCCTAAAGAAGGTGTTGTCATAGCAGTTTGCAAATATGCACAAGGCTGCTTCGAAGAGGGAAAGGAACAGTCTCCAGATTGTGGTAAGCAAGAGCCTTAAATTGCACTTGGAAAGATTCACGTTAGACCTTGTACAACACTTTACTAGTGTCTTCCGCTCCTAAAAAAAAAAAAAAGATCTACCAGGAGGATTGCTGATGCTGTCTGGAAGAGCGAGCTAGGCAGCCGTCTGTCAAGAATGATGCCTCTTCAGCGGATCCTTTGGGGACTGTGGGATGGATTGGATGGATCCCTGGACATCCATTGCAGCCCTGTTTTCACCCTGATTTCCCAAGGAAGCAAAGTTTATGGAACTGTGCCAGCTGTCTTTCAGTCTCCCACAATTAACTACTTAACTTCTTTCTAAGGTGAGTTTTGACCCAATTTGAGCGATGTGAAGAATTCAAAGGTCTGAAGTTTCTGTCAGTTTTATAAAAGTCAGTGGGTCGGTAGGAGAGAGAGCTAAATTAGCATCCTTGCTGCAGGAAAGGTAATTAAATATCAGTCCAAATTTATCCGGTGTGCTGATCAGCACATGTTTATTGCTGAACCGCTTGGGGCACACTTGACCCTGTGAAGTGTGCAGGTTGGAGCCTGGATGCAGTGTGTGCAGGAAGGGAGGGATGTGCTGCTGCCATGGAGGGAAGATGCCAGTCCTGGCCAGGGACAGGGAGGAGAGGAGTATGTGACACAAGTGCACCAGAATCATAGAAACGTCGGTTACCAGAGACGTTTGGAGGTCTCTAATCCCGTTCAGCTTGAGATGGGGCTGTTGCCAATACTAGATCAGGTTGTCTGTGACTTTGTCTTCCTGAGTCTTGAAAGGTGCCAAGGATGGAGATCCCCTACCTCCCTAGTGACCTTTTCCAGGGCTGTACCACCCTTCCAGTGATTTATTTATTTTTTTCTTTTCCCCACTAGTATTTCCCAATATGAACCTTCCAAATGCAGCTTCTCCCTGTTGCTCCTTGTATCGTTTGGACCTGCTGTGTGGCTCTGTAATCCTTGCAACTACTTTCAGATAAATGTAATCTGCTACTAGGTTGCCCTGAGACCTCTCTCTGCCAGACCGAACAAGCCCAGCTCCTTCCACCCCTTCTTGTAGGCCACTTGTCCTAGACCCCTGGCCATCTGGGCAGCCCTCACCCAGATCATCTCCATATCCTAGATCCATATCCTAGATATTCAAGATGAACCGGGGGATGCCCAGGGTCAACAGTAGTTAGTATGATTCCACATAGCAAACTGAAAACCTTTAATCTTTTTTTAAAAATAAACAAAAAACCAAACCCCCCCCCCCCCCCCCCCAAAAACCCACCACAACAACAACAAAAAACCCCCACCCAAAACAACAAACAAACCCAAACGAAACAAAAACCCCAACCAAAACTCCAGTGTAGGAGACAACAGTGTAGGATATAACAGAAAAAAACCCATCTCATCAGTGCAAGCTTATAGTTGCAGAATTAGGTATGTGTAAGCTGGGGATCTTTGATTTAAGGTTGTCCTTGCTACTTTAATTTTTCCTCCTTGCATATACGCGGTTTGGTGCAGTTTCAGTGACACTTTGCTGTTCAGCAGGATGTCTGAGTAGTTTGGGTGCTGAAAGAGGCTGAGCAGGTAAAGAGAAACACAGCGGAGTGGGATCCAGAACAGTTGGCCTGCTCTGGACTCTAACAAGACCTTCCCAGATAGCGCCAGGAAAGACAGTCGTAAACCCTGGACTGACCTGTGTTAGACCAAGCAAACCTACTTTTAGTGTCTCTTGATGTTTTGTGCTCTTTAAAATTTTCAAAGCAGCGATAGTTTATCTACCTTGCCTACCCAAAACAGGGCTTTCTGGGAGAGAAACGGGTATGTCATTAGATCAGGCCGTACCAGCCTAACTTGGGAAGCACTTAGATACCTTAAGCTGGGCTTTTAGGAAATGCTTAGATGGAAGAAGGGGCGTTTCGCCTCCTCTGACCCATGCCTAGGTTGGATTTGGTTAAAATTGAAAGAGTGACTGTAAAGAAGAAAGGGAAGTCCAGCTGGGCAGGTGCTGCCCTTCTGCTGGAGCCTGAGCACTGATGTTTTCAGTGCAGCTCCTCATCTGCATCACTTGGTTAAAGGGGGCTTCAGGAGGTTAAAGGAGCCCCTGTGCTGTCCTGAGCAGTGGAGTGGAGCGGGTGCCAGCTGGGAAGCAGGGCAGGGTTGGACTAGCAGCCAAGACCGTCTGAGGCTGTTCTCCTATAAGCACCAAGGGCTTATGCATCGACAGCTTGAAGCCTGCAGGGGTGGTGGGGTGTAGGCAGAACGTCATAAGCTTATCTGTTCATTCCCCCACTGCGTTAATTGGAGTGATAAAAGATAGTCTTCCTCCTTGGGGAAGATTTCTTTTTTTTCCTCCCTATCGGGGACCACCAACTGCTTCTCAGTTAAACTCTGAATTGGTATGGAGCAACACGGTAGCTTCGGTTCCAGTTCTCAGCCAACATGTCTCTTAAGACAACAATTCAGAGCAAGAGAACATCATTTGGATCAAATCTGAGTTTCCCTTTTGAGAATAACAGCACTGAAGATGTCAGGATACCCAGATGTTATCAACTGATTGGGAAAGGTATTTCCCAGTTGAGTTACTGCAAACACTGCTGTGAACTGGTGCTATTAGCAATACCTGTGAAAATTTCTGACTTTCTCTGCCATTTGCTGTTTTGATGGCAGTCTCCAGCAGTCTGTACTCGGTGATCTCATCTTTTCACCTCTGTTCTTCCCAGCCCAGGTCTCTTGACCCTCAGCTTTCTCAATATACCATTTCTCAGTCAAGGTATTGGTTAAAGTCCCCTATGTCTCACTGTAACTTGCTGACGCGTTTTTAAGAGATGGATGTGAAGCGATCCAAGCTAAACCGTGGTATTGCCCCATTTTACTGTGCCAGTTATTTCCCTAGGCATTACAGAGCCTCCCCTGGCTGTAGAGAAAAGCTTCGTGTTTCTTGTTTTTGTAGCTGCTGTAATTTTACAGCATGGTTCTGGCTGAGTACTTGGTGCTTGAGCAGGGGAAATCAGCTGGCTATTTCCATTCGAAAAGCTGGGTTACAGAAGTTCACAGCACCAGATGGCTGCGCATACTTATAATGCTGTGGATTATTAAAGGGCTGTTGTATTCTCCTCTTTCATCCTTCCTTTATTCCTCCTCCCCACATCAACAAATTAATGCCGAACGCTTGGGATTCTGTCCTGCACGGACTTTAGCACATTGCATCTTT
Organism: Butorides virescens; assembly: GCA_017310255.1. Lineage (NCBI taxonomy): Eukaryota > Metazoa > Chordata > Aves > Pelecaniformes > Ardeidae > Butorides > Butorides virescens. The sequence continues at coordinate 11,493 of JADKXX010003675.1, forward strand.
GTACTGGAAACTTTTTGTTCCAGCCCTTTTGAACTGGTTGGTTTTGATCACCTCTTCGCAACTGCTTGTAGGCTGAGCGATGCCCGGGACTGTGCAAGCCTCTCGTTACTGGAGCCTCAGCGTGGTCCTAGGCTGGTTTGCCACGGGGTGTCTCATCGTTGCTGTCCCCAGCCCACTCCTTCAGTGTTGACGTTTCCTGTTCTCTGAAGTTGTGCGGGAACCTCACAAATTAGACAAAACCGCTATGTTAGCATGAGCGTATGAAAGATGCAATGCAAAGAATCCTTGGGGACCTTCAGTTAATTTATTTTGAAAAGCTAACAGCGTGTCACCACCAAAGACGTCTGAATTTTAAAGCGCAGCTATTCTGAAAAATGGTAGAAGATGGAGAGGTGCCCTGCCTCCAGCACCGTACATATGTATTAGATTGAGTAATTCTTGTGAAAAAATGCCTTTGCTGATTATATTCGTGATACCTGGGTGCCGTCTGTGTCCAGATTGACTTTCTTGTTAATGGCTTCTCATGGTCCAGACATCTTCAGTGGGATTGCAAACAGCAGCAGTTGGTGAACGTAGAGCGGAGACGTCTATAGGAACACGTACACAGTTCCGAGCAGTGGTATGGCTAGGTGTGGCTATAGCACAGACAGTACCTGTTGCAAGCCTTGCATCCCACATGGGTTCTGCAGGGCAAGAAAGGCTTGTTTGGATGCGTGTAAATAACATACAGAACAAACAAACTCCGTTCTATTAAAAATTCTGCATGCCCAGGTGAGGGCTGGTCTTTGCAACTTCCTTGAAGAATGGTATCTGCATAGCCTGTCCTCAAAGGGGGACTAGTATGTGTCTGGGGGAGGATGCGCCACTGAGATCTGGTGGCCACTGAAATCTGGCTTAAAAAAAATACTTGCGGGGTGGGGTGGGGGAAAACTTAGAAACATGAATATAGTAGAAATATTTTAAAGAACGAGTGCCCCACAGGAAAATGGATCAGAAGCGTATTTGTCATGTATTTTGGGTGAAAACCAAGTATAAAACAGATGTCTCTATCTTGATTGCAGTGCAGGGTTTGATGACCACTTGACAGCAGCATGTGCTCCCATCACAGGCAGAGTAAAAATTCAGGGACTCTGCTCTGGTATCTCAAATCAGCCCTGAAAGCTGCTCTGCCTACAGAGTGCTGGCTCCCACTCCCACCTAGCTTTGCTTTAGTTAAATGAGAAGACTCATGCTGGTAACACAGCTCAGCACTTTATTTCAGCTGCACGTGTTGGGAGCTCTCTGCCAGTGTATACCGGGTTTGTGCTCGCTTCAGCTTTAAGTGAAAGAGGTGGGTCGGTTCTTCAAACTGGAGGACGACGACATGCTGTTCCTCTGTGCGTCGGAGCGGATGGTGCCTCAATAGCTTTTACGCTGATGTGAATAACAAGCAGGGGTGGTGATGGGATTTAATCACTGAGGGCCTAGGGCTGCATGCAGTCGCCTAGCCTAAGTGATGCTCAGAAGATGATCTCTTGCTTTTCCTCCTCCTCCTCCCTTCCAGACCTGGAGCCTGAATCTGAATAAAACACAGCGCAGTTGAGAGCTCTTTAAGGCATTGTAAGTGAGGCTGCTTTCCCCCAGGTTTATTATCTAGCAGGGCTGGAACTGCAGGTCAGCGACATGCCCTGTGTTTTATGCAGCTTGGAAGTTCAGGAGATGCTTTTGTAGGAAATGCTGGCACACTTCAGAAGTTTCTGCCATTGTCGTTAAGGCTGTAAGACAGACTGTGGCAGTGGCTTTGTGCTTAAGTGCTGCTAATTCTGGACTCTGTGCCAGTCACTCACTTGGGCTGATGTCGCTGCTTCTGCAGCCATCCGGTGAATCATGCCAAGCAACAGTGGCTGAAAACCCCAGCAGAAAAATGAACACAAGTTCCCTGATTTGGCTCACTTTGGTTGCACAAACCAAACGGTCTGTGCTGGCATGATGGAGAGTGCAGCATCAAAATGGGAATGAACAACAGAAATGGCGTGCTCATCTTCTGTGGCATGGAGTGCTCTGTTAACAGCGATAAGGGCACAATAGGAAGGTAGTCCAAGTGGCCATGTTCAACCCATGTCTATGTGTTGGGGCAGGCTTGCAAACTTGAAAGTAGCTGTCTGATTGTTTTCTGTAGGTGGACCTGGCAGGAACATGTGTGCTGCTGTAGGGCTTCTCAGCCTCCTTGGTGCTTTGAGGCTTCTCTCAGACTCATCCTAGGAATCAGTGGGACTGGGATACAGATTTTTGACCTAAGAGCGATCTTCTGCAGCTACAATAACATGCTTTGTGCTTCATGTTTTCGTAAAGACCGACTGGCAAAGGAGATTCAGGCCTTTGCAGTTCTGGGTGTCTCTCACCTTCCCCATAACATCATCTGTAGGGTTTGTGTCAGTTCTCCTGAAAAAGACCACATAACTTGGGTAGGAATTGGGAAATCAATATGTATTTTTCCTTCAGTGGGTACTGTCAAGACTAAAAGCAAAGCTTGGAGGTGAGTTGACTGGTTCTTCCTTTATTTGCACAGTACTAGCCAGAAGATACCTCTGTGGCTTTGTGTCTCCAAGGAAAACGTCAAGGAGCCTCAGTGTATGCTTGCAGGCTGGTGTGTGCTGCACCCATGGAGTCGAGCAGACCTCTTGGATGGCCCGGGAGGAGTTGCTGTTAGCTTGGAGAATGCTGTAGTTGGGCTCAGGCAGGTTACCTGTAAGAAATGGGTTGGTCTGAAGTTTGCCTGGTTGCCATCTCAGACTTCATTCATGGTTTCACCCAGGCAATGAAAGCACGGTGAGACGTTGGAGTTTGAGCGTCAGAGTGGCCCTATGTCACCTGAGTGACCCTGTGGTCCTCCTTGAGGTTATCTGCAAAGGTGCAGGGTGCTGAAATGGGTTACCTGGGCCTGGAGGGATGCAAGGGGACAGGTACTCTGATGAGGAGGGAATTTTGCCAATAACTGCAGTTCTTGGATGTACAATATCCATATACATCTGTACAGCCCATCTTCCTCCCCCCTTCCTGAGAGGCCTCTTAACCTCTTGGATTCAGTGGTTGAATAGGATAACTGCATGAAAAATGGAAGCAAGGAATGGATACCTGCACAGCTCATCTCAAAGGTCACGAGGTACTAATCGCTGGTTTTCTGTTTCAAATATCCTCACAGTCACTAGAGAAAGTTCAGCAGCCTTTCCTGCTTCCTGGGCATCTCTGCATGCCTGAAGGTTTGTGCTGGTTAGTAGGTAGGATGTGGCTTTGGTGTGGTTTTTTGTTTGTTTGGGTTTTTTTTAATTTAAGGATCCTTTACAGCCTACAGTAGTACAAGGCTTTACTGTATCGCTTCTGTTCTCAGAAGCCCAGCAGTTGTACTCAAGCCTGGTGAGCAGAGGGGAGAGTGCCTTAGACCTGTGTATTGGGTTTGTGTGGCAAGGTCTTGGTAGTGGGGGGGCTATAGGGGTGGCTTCTGTGAGAAGCTGCTAGAAGTTTTCCCTGTGTCCACCGCTGGCCAAGGCCAAGCCAATCAGTGACGGTGGAAGCACCTCTGGGATAACATATTTAAGAAGGAAGAAAACCTGCTGCAGCTCAGTAGCCGAAGAGAGAAGTGAGAGGATGTGAGAGAAAACAGCCCTGCAGACACCCAGGTCAGTGAAGAAGGAGGGGGAGAAGGTGCTCCAGGCACCGGAGCAGAGATTCCCCTGCAGCCCGTGGTGAAGACCATGGTGAGGCAGGCTGTCCCCTTGCAGCCCATGGAGGTCCATGGTGGAGCAGATCTCCACCTGTAGCCCGTGGAGGAGCCCATGCCGGAGCGGGTGGATGCCCAAAGGAATGAGGCTGTGACCCCGTGGGAAGCCTGTGCCAAATCAGGTTCCTGGCAAGCCATTGCAGACCCGTGGGGGGAGGAGCCCACACCAAAGCGGGTTTGCTGGCAGAACTTGTGACCCCGCAGGGGACCCACGCTGGAGCGGTCTGCTCCTGACGGACTGCACCCCGTGGAAATTATGGACCCATGCTGGAGCAGTGCATGAAGAACTGTAGCCCGTGGGAAGGACTCATGTTGGAGAAGTTCATGGAGGACTGTCTCCTGTGAGAGGGACCCCATGCATGAGCAGGGGCAGAGTCCTCTCCCGAGGAAGAAGAAGCGGCAGAGACAACGTGTGATGAACTGACCCCAACCCCCATGCCCATCCCCCTGCGCCTCTGGGGGGGAGTAGGTAGAGAAACTGGGAGTGAAGTTGAGCCCAGGAAGAAGGGAGGGGTGGGGGGAAGGTGTTTTAAGATTTAGCAGTTTTTATCGTCTCCTTCTCTGATTTTGATTGATAATAAATTAAATTAATTTCATCAAGCTGAGTCTGTTTTGCCCATGATGGTAACTGACAAATGATCTCTCCCTGTCCTTATCTCAACCCACTAGCCATTTGATTTACTTGTTCTCTCCTCTGTCTGGTTAAAGAGAGGAGTGATGGAGTGGCTTTGGTGGGGCCCTGGCGTCCAGCCAGGGTCAAACCACCACAACCTGTTATCCTGTAAGCATGATCTGGTAAGTCTTCGCCAGTGCTTCTTGGTGGTTGGGTAAAGGAAAGCAAAATGATGGCAAGACATCCTCCTTCATGCTCTGCTGAGCCTGCACATGAGAGCAGAGATGTACTGGTATTTCCTTTGGTTGTTGCAGGGACCCTTGTTATTTCTGCATTAGGGTGAGCTATTCAGAGTTATTTACTGCAGCTCTTCTGCTCCTCCCCCCCTTCTTTTTTAATTCTGCTGGATCATGTTTTTAGCCACTCTGCTAAATTCTGGATTTACAGCCATTACTTTCCAGAGGATGTTCAGCCCTCCAATGGGAGGGCCAATTGTCTCCAGCACTAAACCAGTCTGTATACAGTGGTTGTCTCATGAGAAATGAGGTTTGTGAAATGGATGCTGCACCAGCTATCCCAGACAGAGGACTTGATTGCAGTTGGTTGAAAAGCTGGTCACCTGTAAGAGGTCTCTGCTGCTGTTTGGCAAGTACTGCTGAGGTTCTGCTCAGAACATGGCTGCTCTACCTTTTTTTAAGATCTGTGGAAAGACACCAGGACTACTGTAGTACACGCTTCCATTCTGGAGGAATGCAGTCTAACAGAGGGAAGGGCGCAGAAGTTATACTCCCAACTGTGTTACATTTGAAATCAATTCATAGAGGAACAGGGGTGCAGATGAACAAGCAGTGGTGAGTTCTCTGTGGCATTTTTGTGCCACAAAAGAGAGGAGTTTGTCATTGCAGCTGTGAGATTAAAGGCAGAGCGCTTTGATGGGGCTGAGCTGATGCAATGTTTCATGGCCGCTGGATGGGAGCATTTTCCTCCCAAGCCATTCCCTGTTTCTCCTCAGAGAAGCAGACAGGTAAAATCTCATCTAGATCGCTTCAGTCCTGTCATGTGAGCGTCCCTGGTCTCCTGCACTCATATCCTCTTTGGTGTTCCCCAAACATACCAGTGTCAACCTTCCTCAGCTCTTACACAAACTGCTGCTGCCTTGCAATGTTCATCGGGAGGATTCCTGGGGTTTTGCTAAGTTAAAGCTGCTGCTTTGCCAGCTGAGGCAAGGCTTCTGGTGAGTGGATACATTTCTCCAGAGACTGGGGTTGTAAATTGCTAAATTCATTCCACTCAGTGCTTCAGCAGAATGTAGCTTTTCCTATTTTTAAAGAAAAGGCTTCAGTGAAATAAAACCAAAGATGTGTATGGTGCAGCAAACAAAACCTCTGGCTGCGTAAACAGATCAATAAACTGATTTGTGTTTGCTGATCAGAAGAAAAATCTAATTGCAGGTACTCCATATTCAATGTTTGTGGTGAAACTAGAGTAATTGGAATAATGGGAAATCCAATTTGCTTTTGCTTGGAGTTTATTCTTCTTTAGGTTTCTTTAAAGTGGACTGGTGCAATGCACAGGCCCCTCAAGGCTGAGGCTGGTGGAGTGTTCGCAGCTTCTGTGTCTTCAGACTGATACATTCTTCATGGATTTCTTTGAATTCAAAATTATCACATTTACTATCTTTTAATATGACATGAAATGATTGAAGTAATATTGTTTCTGGTGTTTAGAGGCTGGCCTCACCGGCCAGAATCTCCTACTCTGTGTTGGGCAGCCATTGGTTGACTTCGAAGGCATCTCAACGGCAAAAGAGCTCTCAGGTTGCCTCAGGTTCCATATCTGTGCAGTTACTAACACCTGCAAGAGGAAATAATGCTTTCCTGCGTGCCCTGAAGATGTATTTCCAAAAGAAAGTATTGCTGTGTTTGTCCTCAAGTGATTTTAATTTGAGTGTATGTCTTGCATCTCTTTAGATTTAGCTAAAAAAGAGAGGATAGAGATCCTGGCATGATTGTATCTCTATGAGGGACAACATTCAGAAAGGTGAAAGGTTTTAGATAGACGGGGAGAATATCCCCAGGAAAAACAAGAAGGTTGGAGTCATGTGAATGTGCTTTCTCCATCTGAGTGGGACAAAAGCTGTTTCAAGCCATCCAAGTCATCTCAATTGCTGGTAACAGCCATGAAGACGGTAGTGAATGGTTCTGAAACTGTTATAATCGCAAGGAGAGTAGAATCGTCACCAGCTTTTAGTGTCACTTTGAGTTGAAGTCGGGAAATTGGATAGATATATTGTTAGCTTAGATGTCTCGTTAGAGTTATTTGGAGAGTGGAAAATGAGTCCTCTCTGAAGGAAATGGAGCGGGGTGAGCTCTGTCTGCTAGGAGGAGAACAAGGAAAGAAGGGATTGGAGATTAATGGGGTCTAGACAGGTAATGGTGAATTTGTGATTTTGACTCTATGAAAAGAATCATGGAAAGTTTTGAGTTGGAAGGGACCTTTAGAGGTCACCCAGTCCAACCACCCTGCAGGGAGCAGGGACACCTTTAACCAGATCAGGTTGCTCAGAGCCCCATCCAACCTGGCCTTGGATGTTCCCAGGGATGGGGCCTTCACCATCTCTCTGGGCAACCCGTGCCAGGGTTTCACCACCCTCATTGTAAAGAGTTTCTCCCTTCTATCCAGTCTAAACCCACCCTGGTTTAGTTTAAAACCATCACCCCTTGTCCTGTCACAGCTGGCCCTGCTAAAAAGTCTGTCCCCACCTTTCCTATGGGTCCCCTTTAGGCACTGAACAGCCGCAATCAGGTCTGCCCACAGCCTCCTCTTCTCCAGGCTGAACAACCCCAACTCTCCCAGCCTGGCCCTGTAGCAGATGGGCTCCAGTCCTCGGACCATTCCCGTGGCCTCCTCTGGCCCCACTCCACAGGTCCTGTGCTGGGGACCCCCAAGCTGGACGCAGGGCTCCAGAGGGTCTCACCAGAGCAGAGCAGAGGGGCAGAATCCTCTCCCTTGACACTGGCCACCCTACTGGGGATGCAGCCCAGGGTGGGGTTGGCTTCTGGGCTGCCAGCGCATGTTGCGGGCTCATGTTCAGCTTTTCATCCATCAGTACCCTGACAGCTGATAATTGAAATGAGTCTTAAAAAGAAAAAAAGCTACAGAAAGTAGTTTTTTAAAGGTTTTTGGAGGCAAGCCTTGTAAAAGTGGAGGTGAAACCTCTTGTTGCTGGATTCCGTTTGGAACTGTCCATCTGTGGAAGAGAGAATCCAAAGGTCGCCTGTAACTGGGGATGGGGAGTTTAAAAGGCCAGTGATGCGCTGACCTGTGGTACGACCCTGGCATTATCTGAGGTTATGCCAATAAAGACTAAACCCTGGCACGTTGGTTCCCTTTGCTGTTATTTAACAAAGGAAGCACCTTATCCAATCCGGTAGGAAATCTGTAGGCTTGAAATGCAATTTATATTTCCCCTGGCAGAGGCAGATGGGGCTTTTTGATTCCGTTGTTATAAAAAGGCTGAGCTCTTCGAAGGCTCTGTAGTTCTGCAAAACAGACCTGTGTGTTCAAATGCAGTTGTAACCTTTATTGTGGTTTTTGCTTAAATTTGAAAAGGGTTTTTTTTTGCTGTTTTATTTATCCTCTTTATGAAGAACACATTAGTGAGTATCTGATCAGAGATCATCCCTGTTCTATTCTGACAAGTGTGCCTGGTGGGGTTTTTTTACCGTTCATTGTCAAGATGTGTTTTGTCAACTAATAAAGTGTCTTAAGGCAGGTCGTGACAAACTAATTATACTTGAAAGGAGTAGACGGAAAAGCTTGAATTTTAAAAAAAATTTAACTGATTTTTGTTCTTGAAACATGGGGGGGCATTTTGGCCACGGTTTCAAAGCACAGAAGTGGTGACAGATCCACAGGAGGAGGCTGTGCTTCCTTCCTGAGCGCTCGGGCTCTAGGCAGTAGAAGTATTTCCATCTCTATCCTGAATAAGCTGAGGAACACTTACAGATTTTATTCATGTACCGGTATTTTCTTTATTTCACAGAAGCACAAAATAGCAAGAGTTGGAAGGGACCTCTGGAGATCATCTAGTCCAACCCTCCTGCTAAAGCAGGTTCACCCAGGGCATGTTGCACAGGACATCGCCCAGGCGACCTTTGAATATCTCCAGAGAAGGAGATTCCACAGCCCCCCTGGGCAGTCTGGTCCAGGGCTCGGTCACCCTCAAAGTCACGAAGTTCTTCCTCCCGTTCAACTGGAACCTCTTCTGCTTCAGTTTGTGCCCATTGCCCCTTGTCCTGGCGCTGGGTACCACTGAGAAGAGTCTGGCTCCATCCTTGTGATACCCACCCTTGAGACAGTTGTACATGTTGATGAGATCCCCTCTCAGCCTTCTCTTCTCCGGGCTAAACAAGCCCAGCTCCCTCACCCTTTCTTTGTAGGGGAGATGCTCCAGTGCCCTCATTATCTTTGTAGGCCTCCTCTGGACTCTCTCCAGTAGCTCCTCATCCTTCTTGAACCGGGGAGCCCAGAACTGGACACAGAGCTCCAGATGGGTTCTCACCAGGGAAGAGTAGAGAGGGAGGAGAACCTCCCTTGACCTCCTGGCCATGTTCCTCTTAATGCGCCCCGGGATACCATTGGCCTTCTTGGCAACAAGGGCACCCTGCTGGCTCATGGTCAGCTTGTTGTCCACCAGGACTCCCAGGTCCCTCTCGGCAGAGCTGCTTTCCAGCAGGTCAGCCCCCAGCCTGTACTGGTGCATGGGGTTCAACCTCCCCAGGTGCAGCACTTGACACTTGTCCTTGTTGAACTTCAACAGGTTCCTCTCCGCCCAGCTCTCCAGCCTGTCCAGGTCCCACTGAATGGCAGTGCAGCCTTCCAGCGTATCAGCCACTCCTCCCAGTTTTGTGTCATCAGCAAACTTGCTGAGGGTACGCTCTGTCCCCTCATCCAGGTCATTGATGAATAAATTGAACAAGACCAGGCTGAGTACTGAGCCCTGGGGAACTCCACGAGCTACCGGCCTCCAACTGGACTCTGCCCCACCGATCAGAACCTCTGAGCCCTGTCATTCAGCCAAGTTCCCAATCCACCTCACTGTGTACTCATCCAACCCACGCTTCTTGAGCTTCCCTATGAGGATGTAATGGGAGACAGCGTCAAAAGCCTTGCTGAAGTCAAGGTAGACAACATCCACTGCTCTCCCCTTGTCTACCCAGCCGGTCATGCCATCATAGAAGGCTATCAGATTGGTCAGGCATGATTTCCCCTTGGTGAATCCATGCTGGGTACTCCTGATGATCTTCTTTTCATCTACTTGCTTGGAGAGGACACCCTGAATGAGTTGTTCCATCACCTTTCTGGGGACGGAGGTGAGACTAACCAGCCTGTAGTTCCCTGGGTCCTCCTTCTTGCCCTTTTTGAAGACTGGAGTGACATTGGCTATCCTCCAGTCCTCAGGCACCTCTCCTGTTCTCCAGGACCTTTTGTAGATGATGGAGAGTGGCTCAGCAATGTCATCTGCCAGTTCCTTCAGCACTCGCAGGCGCATTCCATCGGGACCCATGGATTTGTGGGTGTCCAGCTTCCTTAAAAGATCCCTAACCTGATCCACCTCGACGAGGGAAGGTTGTCCTTTCTCCAAGCTTGCTCACTTACCTCCAAGGACTGGGGAGCCTGAGGGCCAGTCTTGGCAGTGAAGACTGAAGCAAAGGCGGCATTCAGTAACTCTGCCTTCTCTGTATCTTCTGTCACCAGGGCACCCATTTCATTCAGCAGCAGTCCCACATTTCCCCTAGTCTTCCGTTTGCTGCTGATATACTTGAACAAGCCCTTCTTGTTATGTTTGATATCCTTTGCCAGACTTAGTTCCAGGTGAGCCTTGGCCTTTCTAGTTGCTTCCCTGCATGCTCTGGCAGCATTCCCATATGCCTCCCAAGTGGCCTGACCCTCTTTCCACATTCCATAGAGCTTTCTCTTTTCTTTGAGTTTCACTAGAAGCTCCTTGGTCATCCATGCAGGCCTCTTGCCTTGTTTACTTGATTTCCTACTCATGGGGGTGCACCGATCCTGAGCATGGAGGAAGAGCTGCAAGCTCTCTTGGACTCCCCTACCTTCAAGAGCCTTAGCCCATGGAATTCTTCCAAGTAGGTCCCTGAAGAGGCCAAAGTTAGCTCTCCTGAAGTCCAATGTGGCAGTCCTACTTGTTGATCTGCTTCCACCAGACAGAATCCAGAACACCACCATCTCATGGTCACTGTAGCCAAGACTGACCCCTGCTTTCACGTCCTCAACCAGTTCTTTATTTGTCAGCACAAGGTCCAGTAGCACTCCTCCTCTTGTTGGCTCCTCCACCACCTGGGTCAAAAAGTTATCATCAATATTCTGCAGGAACTTGCTGGACTGTGCGCACCTTGCTGTGTGGTCCTTCCAGTTGATACCAGGATAGTTGAAGTCTCCCATGAGAACCAGGGCCTGCGATTGCGAGGCTACTTTTAGCTGTCTGTAGAAGGCCTTGCCTACTTCCTCATCCTGGTTGGGTGGTCTATAGTAAACACCCACCACAGTGTCACCCATGCTGGCCTGCCCCTTAATTTTTACCCGCAAGCTTTCAAATTGTTCTTCATCCACTCCCAGGTAGAGTTCTATACATTCCAGTTGCTCCTTTACATAAAGAGCAACTCCACTGCCTCGCCTCATAGTCCTGTCTTTCCTGAAAAGTACATAGCCATCGATGGCAGCGTTCCAGTCGTGTGTTATCCCACCATGTCTCTGTAATGGCAATGAGATAATGGCCCCGTGACCACATACAGAACTCTAGCTCATTCCCCATGCTGCATGCATAGGTGTAGAGGCATTTCAGCAAGGCAATTGAGCATGTAGGTTTCCCTGGAGGGATGAAAGAGGATCTGCCACTGCCAAGCCCACCTTTAAGGCAGTTGGTCTTCTGGTTCTTAAGTTGGGAGGCAACTATGGCACATTTATTGCTGCTCTGAACAGTCACACTTGTTCCGCCATTGAATGCGATTGCCTGAGTGACCTGACTGTGCACCCCACCGCCCGAGTCCAAGCAGTTCAGATCATTTTTGCTCTCTTCTCTTGCATAGTTATTGCCGGTGATCCTGTATCCTGCTTTAGCCAAGCTGAGTAAGCCAGACCCTTTCAGTCATCGCTTGTGAAGTGGGGGTTTCCATACCCTGACCATCCTAGCAGCCGGTTCCTTGGCTAGAGCTTGAATTCATCTTCCCTGGCCACACTGCTGATGGTCGGTGGTCCGGGGCCAGGAGCCGTGCTGTAACCCTCAGAGCATCCTACCTTTCACTACAGAATCTTCCTGTGGATTAGCTCTCTTGCCACTGCCTTTGAGTCTTTTGAAGGAGAGACTTGCTTTTGGTAGCAATAAATTGCGGACCTTAAAAAAGAAAATAAATAAAAAAAAATCAGGCCATACCTTTTTTAGACCTTTTGCACAGGGAAAGGGCGTTATATCCAACTGTACAGTTGGTGGACACTGAATTTTAAAATAGCTGGGTTCTTTTCTTCCTTACCAAATGAAGAGAGGAATGAAAGATGGGCTTTTTCTTTTTTAACCGCACATGCTTTTCCACTCAGTTATGCATCTGTGTTTGTATGTGACCTTAATTATTGTATTGAAATCTTCCCTTCATTGCATGAGTCTGCTCAGGCTTTTTTTAATGCCGCTTGGGACGTGGTCTCCATATATGTGAAAAATATGGTATTGGTGGTTTCAGGAGGGGTGGGACCCACACAGCACCCAGTGATTGCAGAAACCTGCCCTTGCCCAGGTCTGTTCCGTGATTTATTTTTTTTTTTTATGCTAGCTATACTCCCTCCTCCACTCCACTCTTACGGTGGATTCTGCCAGAGTTTCCTTCCGAGCTTGGTCCGCAGCCCAACCTTCACCTCCTGCTAATGGAAATGTTCTCATGTCAGTGCCAAAAGGGTTTTTTGTCAGAAATTAAACAATTCCAGCATGCATTGTCGTAGGCATTTGTCTCTTAAATTATGGCTGTCCATCTGTGTATTGGGGGGACACAGGAGGAATTTATTATAGGAGTAATTAATTATTTTGGGGTTGTTTCTTTAAAACCAGTATTTTGTCAAAAATTTCCTCCCTGTTTCCTTGGTAAGCACTCCTGAAAATTCCTTATATCTAACATTTATATATGTTCAGAACATTTTCTGGGGTTGTTTCCAGCCAGGCTGAGTTGGCTGTTCCAGGGTTGACCAAGAGCAATGCCTTCTAGATTTCCAGGTGGGAAAAGTCTCCCTAGTCTTGGTTTCAGGATTGATGCAGAGGTCAAGGCTTGCTCGCTAGATGTGCATCTTAAGATGAAGGGTCAGAAGAGAACCAGGGGTCTGATGTCGGGATCCGTGCTCTATGAGCAAGATGGCTCGCGTTCAAACAGTAATGGCTTCATTGGATACAAAGCTTGGACTGAGGATGGGCTTCAGTGGGATATGGTTACCGTTCCTTTTGTAATAGCTGTATGATTTTGGAAGATGATGTGAGAAGATGAGGTGGGAGGCCTCAGGGCCAGTACCTGGAGCGGGATGTGGGTCTGGGAGCCCATGGCTGTCTGTGGTGCAGCAACTGGAGCAAGCATGGGACCAGAGGGACCAGGGAAGCCCCAGCCAGCTGCTGGACAGGCAGTTGGGTCTGGGGGTTGACTGAGACCACTTGTGTGTGTGTGCACACACGTGTGTAGGTGTCTGTAGGGGGGAGGCACCTGGGAGGAGTGAAGATCCAGGGCCAGATGCTTGAGGGATCCATGCTGCACCTATGCATTTATCGACATTTCCCACTAATTCAGCCTTTCCCCCTAACAGTCTCGTGAAGCGAACGTGTCTCATTCTCCTTGTTGGTTACACCTCAGAAGATTTGAGGGTGAAAGAGAGGATGGAAGCAGCAGAATGCCCTGAAGCACCTTTTGGGGATGGGAGGAATTAATTAATCAGCGAAGCTGTGCCCGGGATGTTTCATTTTAATTATCTCTTTTGTATTTCAGCCCTGGCCCAGTGTGTCCAACCTGGCCAAGGATTTCATCGATCGTCTACTCACAGTGGACCCCAGTGACAGGATGACGGCCCTTCAGGCCCTGAAGCACCCATGGGTGGTCAGCATGGCAGCCTCGTCCTCCATGAAGAACCTGCACCGTTCCATCTCACAAAACCTTCTCAAGAGGGCATCTTCCCGCTGCCAGAGCACCAAGTCTGCACAGTCCACCCGCTCCAGCCGCTCCACCAAATCCAACAAGTCACGGCGGGTTCGGGAACGGGAGCTGCGAGAGCTCAACCTGCGCTACCAGCAGCAGTACACTGGCTGAGCACTGGGCTGGGACCTGCTGGGCATCTTTCCAGATGTCTTCTCTGCGGCGTAGGTGTGCAGCACCCTTTGCTGCATGCTCACTCAGTGAGGAACATCCAGGTTCCTCCCTCCCTCCCTTCCTCCCTCCCTCCAGGCATCCCCCCATCCATGAGGAGGTGTCCCGTCCCCCCGTGTGGAGGAAAGGGAATCTCGTGGTAGCCTTCACACCCTGTGAGCTGTGCCGTGGGGTCTCGCGCAGGAAACGGGGGGGCCCTTGTGGGCTCCGAGCACAGCTCAGAGCCTCAAGTAACACGCAAATTAAGGAGCCACGTGGGGAGAAGAGCTCTTTCTGTAGCCCAGGAGCTTGGCTGTTCATAGTTATTTATTAATTCCAGAGCGTTGTTTCTCTCACTTGCATATGAAAAAAAAAAAAAAATCACTTTATGTGTATGTACACGCACGTATGTGTGTGCAAATACACATGTGGGTGTGTATATGTATTTCAAAATAACATATACACAAATTTTGAGCTGGTTTAGTCAGACTCTGGTGCCTTTGCAGTGAAGCTGGTATGAGTCACATGCCATTAGAAGTAGGATAGCTCTGACTCACCGGCGTGCTGCCCACCAGCAATTTGTCCCAGTATGGCGCCGAGGAGATGCCAGACAGCAGTTTTCCGTGACGGCTGGGAAGCTGCGAGGTTTTCCCCGAGGGCTGCCGTCCACCTGATGACGTCAAGGGTTTACTCAAGTTGTGCGAGAGCTGCTGTGCAAATTGGCAGCCAGGCTGAAGCGCTGCGAGCTTGGAGCTGTCGTCTGGTTCTTTTGATCCAGAGTGAGTGGGCGCTCCTGATGGAGGGGTCATCGTCCTGCAGGAACTTCATGATACACAGAGAGATGTCTTTGGCAAGGCAGGTTTTTGGGGGGTTCCTTGCTGTCCCCCTTGAATTATCCTTTTACTATTTGGAGTGAGACCAGTGCCTACCATGCAGGGCTTGTTGTTCTTGCTGTGACCTGGCCCTGTCGTGTCTGTGACCTGTTACGCGTCTTGTGCCCTTCAGCCTAGCGTTACTGACTGCCATCGCTTCACCAAAACTTCGGTGGTTTCAGGTATTGTTCCTTGTCTGCAGATTTTATGGGGCTCCCCTGCTTTGTGTGCCTGTTCTGCCCCAGTCTTGCTGTCCCTGCTCTGGGACAGTGAAGTGGTCAGTGGGAGCTGTTGGGATGGCGACAAATGGCTCTGTAGCCATCAGGGTAGGGGCTTGGGGGGTGGAGGTCCAGTCCTGGAGCATCAGCATTGCTAACGCCCTGGAGACGTTGCCCAAACACCTTAGAGCTGTTAGGCGTGACTTAAATTCAACAGGAGAAAGCTGCCTTTTGGGTTTCCTTGTGCTGGGTGGGTGATGCAGGGGCCTCTTGGGAAGGACCTCTCAGGGGAGGTGGAGGCTGTAGAGCTGAGCTTTGTGCAAGCCTGCTGAGAGATCTTCCCAACTAGTTAGAGCAGCAAAGCGGGGCTGATGGCACAGTCTCGGGGTGGATTCGACCTCTTGTGGTAGCGGAGACAAGATCTGCAGCCAAGGAGAATGCTGGTTTTTGAAACTCTTCATATGAAGCCAGGCAGTTTGCTTCATGCTGTGCTCTTGGGGAGCGTTTGCTTAGCTCTGGGCTGGAGAGGCAGGCTGTGCCAGCTCATGGCCTTTCCGCCCAGGACTGATGTCCGTGCTGCTGTGTTTTAGCGTCAGCAAGGTTTTAAGTGGTTGGTCGCATCTCCAGGGAGCTTTAACTCAGGCCACAGCCCCTCTTGGTCAGCAAACAGCAAAGCAGCACGGCTTCCTTGGGAGAAGACTGAGTTTTCTGTGCTAAGTTAAAAAAAAAAAACAAACGGGAATTTCTAGGGATGTGCTTCCCACCCCAAAGCTGGGATGGGCCATAACCACTGTGAGCACAGCTCGATGTGCCCAAGCATGCGGTGGGGAATACACCAGAGGAAACCTGAGGGCAGCCAGTGTGCGTAGTGGGGGTGAATTCTAAATCCTTTGCATGGGTTTGCATGTTATTTTGAAAACTCTGGATCATTTGCAGGCTGCCTTTTGTCTGAGTGGCCGTTCTACCATATCACATGCAGTCTTTCTTCCATCAGCATTAATGTATACCACAGAATTACCAGAAATTGTTTTTTTTCAGCTCTGTGGACTGGAAAAAAAAAATGTTTCTTCTGCTTCTGTTACCTTCTCAACCTTCCCTGGTTCGTTACCATGAACTAGAACCTCGGTGTGATTTCTGCCAAAAGAGGCAGCTTGCCACATTCTGCTTCATAAACAGTTCAGTGCCCCTGCAAACAGCTCTTCAGAAGCAGCAATCACTCTGAGACAAGCATCAACTGGAAAATTGTTCTTCCCCTCCCTGTTAAGAGACAGCAGGGTGCTCCTCTCGGGGGGCCTCTGGTTTTGAGCCGTCACTCATAAGAGTCTTCCACGTGTTTGGAGCACCACAGCCGGGCACTGTGATCTCTTCTTCCTCCTGGGTGCTTTCATGGCCCTCCCCAGATTATCTTGCATGTTTGTCCTAAAAATAGGTATTTTGCCTACACGAGGAGGTCAAACTGATGAACTGAGCCAAGACCTCTAGAACCTGAAACCCTTTCTTTTAACCACTAGACCATCAAAACGCACAGATGCTGTGCAGATGTCTACCCACACTGTTCGTGCTTTCCCTGCTGGGGGATAGATGAAGGTGGAGAGGAGGTCAGGACATTGAGCTGTGGTCTGACCCAGCTTGTTTCTCCCCAAGCAGAGCAAGAATCTTCTCCTCCATGATGAGTTTTGCTTTGTTGCTCTTTTCAGCAGTAGGTTTTTCACCAGGAAAAGCTCAAAGTGATGTCATTCGTGGTGAGTTTGGGGTGGAAGATGGTTTGGGAAGCGAGATGTTGCTACATAGATCCCTGACAGTGTCGGCCTTCTGTGATGATACCCTATGACCAGAGAGGTGAATTGGCAGAAGGGAGGATCCTTCACGTACCTGAGCAGTACTGGGTAGCTGCAATCTGCCTCTTTGGAGTATGGAGATGCGGTCCTCGCTATTAGGGAATTGCACCTCACCATTAGGGAATTGCACCAAAAAGGACCAAGTCCATCCCATGAGGGGCTTTGGCTTTTCTAGAAAAAGAATGCTCCACTCTCTCTACAAATGCAATGTTTTCTTGTTTGCATGGAAAAATCAATGTAAACATGGGGAAAATCTTTATGGGCTTTCCTTCTTCCATCATTTGATTGTAAGACTCTGGGCTCAATCCCTCTTCTTTTTCTATACCCAGTATTTGCAGGAACCCAGATGACAGCATGCGTGGGCAGAGGGGAGACTAGCAGAGCTCTGTCCAAGTGCCCCTTGGAGCCCTAGGGGGTCTTTCTGTTTTCACTCTGCCTGGAAAACTGCGATGGTTCAAATGCTATGTTGCAAGATCCAGCTCCAGAACAATTCCTTGAGTGCTTTTATCCTTGGCAACTGTGGCACGTTTTCAGCTGGGTCTGGTGGGGAGGACAGGCAAAGTGCTGTAATTTTGAGGAGTCGTTCAGGTGCCTTCAGTCTGTCCTCTCAGAAGCTCTTCACTGTGAATTATCCTGATCATCTGTCTTCATATCTATTCCACAGAAGCATCTTGGCTCTCAGTTTCTCTCAAGTCTCAGGAGTTTACACTTTACAGGAGTGCCTTGTTCAGGGATTTTAGAAGCTAAAATCTCTCTGAAATGCCTTTTGTTTAATTTTAAAATCTCTTTCTTTGTCTCTTAATGGTGGTTATTAGTTTGGCTTGCAGAGGTTTTTGGAAGATTTCCTCCAGTACTGAATTAGCCAGGAATCTGCGGGTAACAAATGCATGTTACAGGCCATGGCTGAGTTGCTTTATATTAGCCGGGGTGCAGATCTCTGTAAACCAGTGCTTTTGTTCTCCGTGCTTCTGTTCATACAGTGAAAATGAAGCTGGAATGACACCTAGCGGCAAATTGTAGTGTGTCCTTGTCCAAGTACATGCTACTTGGTTATGCACACACAACTTGGGTACACACAACTACTGGTTACGTTCCCACTGTTTCAGGGTGAGATTCTCTTTACAAAGAGGAGTCTGGCTTTGGTGTGCTGATGGTCCTGGACCACACCTGCAGTCCTAGATGTTCAATGGCTTTCTCGGCATGGCACTGCTTTCTCCTGATCCCAAACCCCAGCATTCTAGCCCAGACAGGGATGAGCATGAGTCCATGTGCACCCACTGGAAGGGATGCTCGATGCTGGGGAACAGACACGTGTGGTCAACCCACCAGTACCTCAAGGAGATATTCACCAGCACCCTGCCTCGGGGTGACATCTTAGGTGACACCAAGAGAAAGCAAAACCTGAAGATGCTGAGGCTGGAAGCAGTAGGTTTGGGACTTTCTCCCATCGTGAGACACGATGGAGCAGCTCAGGGTGTTGCTTCCCAGCATATTCCGTTTCAGGGAAAAGCAGCTTTAAGGAGTAGAGGGAATTAGGGTTGTCTTCTGGAACTTAGCAGTACTGTGTAAAACAATCCCTTCATTTTGCCCTGGGAGTTTGGCCGCTCTTGGGGGAGAGAATTATGGCTTCAAAGAATGTGGCCTGTAGATTCCTTGATTATTTCTTTTTTTTGTTTTTTTTGGAGGGTTATTGGAAATTAATGTGAAAAGGTCTTCCAGAAACATCAGGTGGTCTACAGACTGGTGAAGCTTTGCATCCAGATTTTTGAGTACGTAATGTATTTTTCTACGCATTTTGCTAAAACAGCAGTTACTTGTCCATGTTTGATTTATTCTCACCCTTTTCAAGCTTCTAAAACCCAACATGTCAACCCAGTGGCCGTGGAAACCTCCCTTCCTTCAATCCAGAAGAAGTCTGTGCTGTTTAACAACGAGACTGTGAGAGCATCTGGATGCTCCTGCCCATTCCTGGGGCTGCATTGTTCTTGGAGGCATACAACCATATGCAAGGGGCGGCTTTACAGCCTTGTGATGAGAGTAAGCCCAGGCGAAAGGGCTCTGCCCTGGCTTTGGTAGCGATGTGGAAACCAGCCGCAGCGTAGGGCCCATGTTATGTCTTTGGTTTGGAAATTATAAACCCTCAAACTCTTTAACTTCTTTGGAGTTTGGATATTTCCTTCTTTTAGCTCAGATATTTTCTGCCTTGGTAATTTACATTCTCTCTTATACCCTGCTCCATTTTCCAATCCTGCTTTCTACCGGGGTGTTTGGCTGAAGTGCTGATATAGTCAACTTTTATCTAATGCACAGTGCAAACCGAAAATGGGAATCATCATTGACTTGGCTACTGGGCAGCAGCTCTGGATTTGGCTCTGCGGGAGCCGTGGTGAGTCTGGGAGCCAGGTCAAAGCATCTGTGCGGTGCCTTGCAGGTGGGAGAAGGCTCCCTTTGAGGATGCTACCGCACAGGCTTGGCTCACGGTGATTGTGTACAACACAGGACAGCTCATGGGTGGTACTTACAGGCCTCTTCTTAGACTGCGTGGGTCCGTATTCCTAGGTTAAGTGTCGGTACTAAAGTGTTGGAGGGTTTGAGGCAGGATAAATCAAAATCTCAGTTGTTTGACTTAATTTAGTTTTCTAAATTATGCAAAGCAGCACAGAGGTTGGCTGGGGGTGGGGAGGGGGTCAGGGAATCACACCCTCCGGAGGAGCTGCAAACTGTTCTCTGGCTGCAGTGTGAGCCCTGGGCTTTGCAGGGAGGGTGGTTGTGGCCTGGCCTCTCACCAGCTCGGCTTCATCCTGGAAAATATCACCAAGTGCCTGTACTGCTCGGTGCCGGATACCCAGCCCCAAGTTGCCTACATCACTCTCGGGAGATGTTTTTTGGTGCTTTTTTCTGACCACTCAGTCTCCTCTTTCAGACTGGATTAAAAACGCAGCCCTCGGGTGCGGTGCAGGTGGGTGCCTGCACGTTCAGCTGGGGCTCACTGAGCAGGAAATTTGCCAGAAAAAAAATAAAATTAAAAAACGTGAAGCTGCAGGGACGTGCGGTGGCAACGGTATCGTGGAGCTTGGTACCTTCCACCCTCAGTGTCCCTGTGGTGGAGGGATCGCGGGAGGCAACGGGCTGCTGCCTGCCCGATGATGTGTTGGGGTTTTTTTCCCCTTCTCCCACTGTCCTCTCCTGCGCAGAGATGCTGTAGATCCCTCAGCTGTGCGAGGGGCAAGCTGCTCGCTGCTGCTGCAAATTACGTTGCCCTGTGTGTGTCTGTTGGCTGTGGCGGTGATCCGCGGCCCCAGCAAAGTGCGTTAGAAACGAGCAGCTCCCCGTGAGCACGCCCAGATGCCGTGGGGTTTCCTGTTGCCTTTCACTACGGAAAGACACCTCCCGGGAAGCTCTTGGGGACTGGAGGTCTTCCGGCGCTTGCTGTTATTTTTGGTTGCCAAATTTCCGGTGCTGGGTTGGAACAGTTTGGAAGTAACTCCGGTCGCATCCCGTTAAGTCTCCTAACAGGGGTGTTTTGAGAAGCATCCAGTTCTGTGACTTGCCTTTTGAGTCCTGCCTTTACACTGAGGACTGTCTCCCAGGATGAGGTCTGAACCCATTGTAATTACTCTGTAACGTTATGATTAGAGTGTACAGAATTATTTATTTTGTGTACTCGGTTTGCTAAACACGTAAATGTATTCTGTGTACCCCATCGCTCTGCTGTCGTTACTTCTGGCTCATGGACGGCGCACGGGCTGACTGCTGAAAGGTGCTGCTTGCCGGGCCGCGAGTGACGGCCAGTGAACGCATCGAAAGCCGAGAGCTGCTCACCCCTCTGATGTGTTCTTGGAGTGGAGCAAGAAGGTACCCAAGTGCCCGTAAAAGAGTTTGACAGTTTCTTTAACACAGCTGCCAGGCTGGGAGCTGCCCGAGGGAGACCTCACGCAGGGCTGGGATGTCCACAGGGGTGCTCCGGCTTAGTTGGGCGCTCAGCCGCTTTGCTGGCAGGCAGGGTTTGGGGGCTGAACAGGCAACCTGGGGACATTTTGTTCACTTTGGCTGCAACGTGTCAGACAGGGCCAGAGAAATACCCTGGTTTGCCCACAGTAACTCATCACCTCTCTGGTTTCACTCTGAGCAGCTTTTATGGACCAACAGGAAAACCTGTAATATGGAGTGAAAAATGCAGGCTCCTTTTGAACTGCCTCCTCCTGGGAGTGAGGTGATTTTCCAGGGGCAAGGGACCCCGTCCCAGCAGTGGTGGGGACTCGGCGACCTGAGCACACGGAGCGAACGACCTGTAGCGCTGCAGTTGATCAAATTCCTGTTTGAAGCTCCACGTGGCCACCAGTTTCTTCTGCCCGTGTGGCCCATCCCCACACCTCTGACCTTCAGCTGTCGTTAAGGTCATTCAGGAGCTCAGCAAAGCCAAAACATGGTGTGCTGCTTTCACGTGATGAGGTTTATTTCAGGTACCACGGAGGGAAAGCACACACTAAATGTCCTGGTGGGACTGGTGCATACCAGTGCAGAGCTGCTTCTGCTGGCCTTAGGGGAGATTTGCAAGGAGCTCAGCCCCTGTGCACTTCTCCCCTGTGTCCCAGCCGAGGCTTTCCAAGGCAAAGGAGCCCGAGCCAGCAGCTTCACGGTTTTCTCTGCCAGCCCCTGTCCACCCCACATCAGCTTGCTCCGGTTGCTCTTGCTCCCTGCAGAGCAGGCCACTAAATGAAGCTAAATTTTATCCAGCCAAAGTAAAACTTATCAGCCCTGGGCTGGATTTGAGCAGCGTTTTTGTGTTTTGTTTTTTTTTTTTTAAACTCAAGTGTATGGGCCAGACTATTTGTCTTTACAGCTTGCGAATGGAGGGTGACCCTTCTCATGGGTATGCCTCTGCGTAGCATCACCCTTTCTCTGTGACTGCTCGATTGAAGAGCGATTACAGCATTTGGGGGGGGCTGTGATTTGGGCAGCAAAGGTTTTATATCGCATTCACGTCACTGGTAAAGGAAAGAAAAACATCCCATGCCTCATGCTGGGGTGGTCTGATCCTGCCCCTGTCCACACTGTCCTGGTGAGCAGCTCTGATTGGAGCTGCCAGGAGCCAGGCTTTAATTCATTGACCATGTGTGAACACAGGACTTACTGGTTTTGCACCTGCCATCGCCTTGAGAACCTGTTTGGGTGAAAACGCTGCTTTCTTCCGAAAACCTGTTGCCTGGTCTTGAATTTTGTTTTCAGCTTCAGATTTTCCTTTGGGATGGCCTCGAGTTTCCTGCTCTGTTACCCAGGGGGAAGCTCCTTCCCGAGGAGCTGGAGCTACCGTTGACATTTCTCCCTTTCAGCTCTGTGTTCCCGGGCTCTTACACAAGTTACAGCCTCAAATCGCGGGCAGGGAATCTTTTAAGATCACCTGCACCCACCAGCACCTACCCTCCATCGCAAGCCAAGAGGTGCTTGCTTGTGCTGCGCCCAGCGAGCTCCATGCTTCCTTTCCTGGAGGAGCTGATGCTGGTGGGACCAGCAGGTGCTGGCGACCTCGCGCCTGGGCTGGTGGCCGTTACAGGTAACATCACCCACCCTCAGTGCTGCGGTGGTCTCTGAGCAGAGATGGGTTGACAGGGGACACGCAGGGAGAGCTTCAGCAGGGCGATGTCCTTGTTGAGGTTGTAGGGGTTCCAGCTGGGGTTTGTGATGACCTGATGAAAAAAACCGCAGTGCTTCCTCCCCGCCCTCTGGGCGCAGCTGCGGTGCGGAGCTGCAGCCCCATCCCAGGCCCGTGGCCGCATCAGCCTGACTCACCCCAACCACACTCTTCATCTGAATGGACTCTGTGTTGGAGCTGAGGTCATACTGCCCGAGGACGATGATGTGGGAGTAGGGGCTGCGAGAGGTATGGGAGTCAGGAGGATGCGCTGCGGCCAGCACCCAGGGTAGGAGTAGCACCGGGGGTGATGCTCCGTGTGCCCGTGGGAAGCCACTGCGGGGACAGGTTCAACAAGGCCAAGGGCCGGGTCCTGCCCTGCTGCCCTGGGGTCACAACAACCCCACACAACGCTACAGGCGTGGGGAAGAGTGGCTGGGAAGCTGCCCGGCAGAAAAGGCCCTGGGGGTGTTGGTCGACAGGCAGCTGAATATGAGCCATCAGTGTGCCCAGGTGGCCAAGAAGGCTAATGGCATGCTGGCTTGTATCAGTACTGGTGTGGCCAGCAGGAGCAGGGAAGTGATCGTGCCCCTGTACTCAGTGCTGGTGAGGCCGCCCCTTGAATACTGTGTTCAGTTTTGGGCCCCTCACTACAAGAAAGACGTTGCGTTGCTGGAGCATCTCCAGAGGAGAGCCACAAAGCTGGTGAGGGGTCTGGAGCACAAGGCTTATGAGGAGTGGCTGAGGGAACTGGGGTTGTTCAGCCTGGAGAAGAGGAGGCTGAGGGGAGACCTTATCACTGCCTACAACTGCCTGACAGGAGGGGGGAGCTGGGGGGGTCGGCCTCTTCTCCCTGGTAACAGGCGATGGGACGAGGGAAAATGGTCTGAAGTTGCGCCAGGGCAGGTTTAGGTTGGACATTGGGAAAAATTTCTTCACAGAAAGGGTTGTCAAGCACTGGAAGGGGCTGCCCAGGGAAGGGGTTGAGTCCCCATCCCTGGGGCAATTTAAAAGCTGGGTAGATGAGGCACTTAGGGCCAGGGTTTAGTGGTGGAATGGCAGGGTTAGGGGAACGATTGGGCTTGGTGAGCTTAAAGGGCTTTTCCAACCTAAATGATTCTATGATTCTATGACAGCCAGGGAGGGACCCCCCAGGCTGCTTGGTGCCTTGGGTGCTGGCCTTTGGGCCTGTCCCAAGTGCCACCCATGATGCCCAGCATGCCCCAAGCCCCTGCTGGGTGGCACTTGGGGGGGAGGGGAAGGGGCACTAGCCAGGCTTCGCTCCTCAAAGTTGCAGTGGGCAGCCGTGATGCCCAGTTCTTGTTGATCAAGGAGCTGCCACAGAAGTGGGATCCGTGGGGGGTTTGGGGAGAAAGAGCTGGGGGCTCCTGGCTGAGCCCCCACAGATGCTGGGGACAGGCGGGGGGTGTCGCAGGTCCCCTGGGTGCCTAGCCGGCTTGCTCTGCTTAGGGCACGGATGCTGCCCCTGCCCAGGGAGCGGGATGGTGCCGTACCCACAGGGCCACGAGCACCGCATTTGCCCGTTGATGATCCTCTCGCTGCAGTGCACCGAGGGGCTGCTGGCAGGCGCTCCGCAGCCTGTGGGAGAGGCAGAGGGGCACAAGGGTAAACCCAAAAGCTGGGGGCTCGCCCCCAGGGGCTGCCTGTGCTGGTGGCTCTGTGTCACCATCCCTGGGGTGCCATGGTCCTGCTGCACCCCAAGGACCTCCCTATGCCTATGGACAGCGCTTAACTGGGACAGTCCTGGCAAGGGCCAGGCAGGCAACCACCCCCAGAAATGCCATCCTGGGAGGGCACGGCTGTGCCCCTGGGGCCATGAGCCTTACAGTAGCTACCTGGCTACTATCCAGGCAGGGCAAGGTCCCTCTACTCCCTCCTGTGGGCAGCGGTGATGGGCCAAACCTGGCACCTAACTACGCAAGTGGGGCTGTGAGAACATGCTGCCAAAAGGCACCCTGGTGTGCTTGGGCTATTGCTGTAATGAGTTGTGTCTGCTCTCACTGCAGCCTGTAGAGGGGGAGAGGGAGAGCACTGCAGGGCTGTGATGGGGGGCATGGGAGGGGCTGCTTGTGGGCACACAGCTGGGACAGCAGTGGGGCTGAATGTGCAGAGATGGATGCCAGTGCCTGGGCTGTGGGAGGTCACCCTGTCCCCAAGCTGTTTCGGATCTCCTGGCACCAGGGCTGTTTTCCTGTGTGGCCTGGGAGAGCACCGGCCCCAGCTGGGTGTTCCAAGGGCCACCCCTTGAACACTGGCGGGGGTGAGCGTGTCCCAGAGCCAGCTGAGGTGGGTGAGGACGGCAGCCACCTTCCTGGGCAGGCAGGAGCCACAGCCAGCGTGGAGAGCTGGGTGAGCTCACCACAAGCCCTGGGGAGAACAGGGGGCACCTCCCTGAGCCGAGGCTGAGCCCTCCACCTCAGCATCCCCCCACCGCTGCCTCACCCTAGGGCTGCGTGCTAGGGAACACCATGGCCCCTTCGCTCCTGGACAGAAGGGGTACACGGTGTCCCCATCATCCCCTGGGTGATGCTCCTGGGGTGGCAGTGGCTGCAGGGAGCCAGCCCTGGGGTGATGCTGAGCACGGAGATGGATCTCCCTCTCTCACCCACATACCCTGAGCCCTGCCCTGACCCGCTGGGGAGTGGAGCCTGGACGCTGGTGAGTGA
Organism: Butorides virescens; assembly: GCA_017310255.1. Taxonomy (NCBI): domain Eukaryota; kingdom Metazoa; phylum Chordata; class Aves; order Pelecaniformes; family Ardeidae; genus Butorides; species Butorides virescens. Next base: position 36,496 of record JADKXX010003675.1, read on the forward strand.
TTGTAGAGCTCAGGCCTTTATTTCTGGCAGTGGTGCTGCACCAGGATAGTAGGATTGGGCCCACTAGGGGCAGGATGCAGGCAAAGGGACAGGCTTTGCTCCTGATCTTCACATGGCACCTGGGGGAGAGATGGCCAAGGGCTGGAGAGCAGCAGAGGATGGAGGAAGAGCCAGTGCCCAGGGTGGTGCTGCCCACCATGGAGGAGCCTTGGGACAGGAGGACACTCAACACACCAGATGCGACCACACTCTCTGAGAGGCTGGAGAGTCTCGGACTCCAGTCCTGTCTTGGATGCTGGCAAAAGAGCCAGGGCCAGGAGTTGTGCAGGTCAGCAGGAACACAGAGCTGTCCCCTTATGCCAGCACGAACAGGGCTGAGGGCACTACCCAGGGTGGCGAGACCCCCCTGTGCCCATCTCCTCTCTGGCTGTGAGCCAGGGGGAGCTGGCAGAGCTGCTCGCCACCATCCATGCCAGGTCCAGGCTGGTGGAGAAGCAATGCCAGCTCTCTGGGCTGAGCCAAATCAGAGGAAGACCTCAAATGGCTAAAACCCTCCTGGAAGCCTGGGTTTAGCAAGGCTGGGGTCTCTCTCGGAGCTGGGGTAATAGCAGACTCCATGGCCAGGCTGTACTGGCTCAGCAGGCTGCCTGGAGACTCGGGGAAACCCAAATATCTCTGCAGCCCCACAGAGACATGGACTCGCCCTCAGCTGCAGACCCCCGCCCTTTGCTCTGCAGCATCTCTTTCTCCTGCAGGCCACAGGCCAGACCTGAGCAGCCCTCAACTGCTGCCTCAGCAGGCCAGCAGAAGAGCTAGGGGTTGATTTTCTCCTGACCCAGGTCTCCCCGGGCTGGTGCTTGCAGGGGACAGTTGGCTCAGAGAGACAAGAACAGAGGACAGCACGTATCCAGACTGTCCCCTACAAAGGGCAAGGTGCTGCGCATAGGGGATGCTGTGTGCCATCTCCTTTCTCCCCACACGCAGCTTCAGCAATGTCCTGCGTGGTCTGTACGTCCGCAGGGGCAGCAGGGAGTGGGGCGCCGTGTCAGGCACACTTGCCCTTGCGAAGGCAGAAGGGCAGCTCTGGCGCGGGGATCAGGATGGTGCTGAAGATGGGCCGGTAGCTCTCTGGCAGGACCTGGGGGTGCTGCGCCATCATTTCCAGCACCATGTGCCGCACCTCCTTGGAGACATCACCCCGCAGGTCCAGCAAGGTGGTGATGTGCTCATCGCTGGGCAGAGAGCAAGACGTGAGTCTGGGCGCCACTGTAAAACCATCCCCAAACCTCCCATGATCCAGAGAAGCTGAGCTGAGGCCAGGGGAGAGCTGGTACTTCGCACCAGCCCAACTTTAACATTTGCTTGAAAATAGCCCCTCAAACCTTGTGAATTCATGGGTTTTGGCCAATTCTGACATTTCTGATTGGGTGTTTTGTGGTTTCTCACCCCTTTTTTGGCCACCAAATACAGGCAGGTGACTGCTGCAGCAGCACTGATTTTTTTCCTTTACATCTTTGCCTTTGTGACTTTGCAAGAACCCCTCAAATCTGGAGCATGGGAGAAGGAAACCTCAGGGAGGAAGGGGAAAAAGCCCAGGTTTCTGCCTGCTCCACAGCGTAAACTCATGGGGTCCAGCCTAAGCCTGGCTCACACCTACCCCATCGTGCAGGAGAGCAGAGCTGGGCTTCTTACCTGATGTCAGGGTACTTGGTGATGAAGCCCAACACCTCCAGGCTGAGCAGTGCTGGGTCTTTGAGGCAAATCAGCTCCCGCAGGGCAAGCACAGCCTCCAGGCACTGTTGGCTCTGGTCCAGACCCTTGGGAGGGAGAGCGGTCATGTGTGAGACCGAGAGGAGGCCATGGTGGTGGCCAGTGAGATGCAGCCTGGCCCTCGGTGCCCACGTGGGCCCCTGGCCCCTTGCAGCTGGGGTCTCCCCACTCAGCGTATTCCAAGGCGGATCAAGGCTTTGCAGCCTCCCAGCCCGCGCTGGGCAGGGTGGATAGTCCCCCCAGGAGCCCCTAATCCAGCCAGTTCCTCCCATCTTGGCCTCACAACTGTCCAAGTGTAACAGCCTTGTTCGTGGGCTGATGTACCCCTGTCCCCATCTGCTGTGGGCTGGAGGGGAACAGGAGTGTGACGGAGGTGAGCTATGAGCTCCTTGCACCGCCTTTTCTGTGTGATGCTCCCCTCCTGTGGCCCAGCCCCAGCTTCCCCCAGCAGCCGGGCCCCTCTCACCAGGCCACAGAAGAGCTCCCGGAGCTGCGTGGCATCCTGCAGCAGGCGGTCGCAGAGCTGGCCCCGCTCCTCCTCACTCTTGCACACCATCTTCTTCTGCATGAGTGCCCGCAGGTACTGGCTCGCTACCAGGAGCTCGCTCTCCGTCAGCAGGAGCTGGGCAGGGGAGAACTGTTAGTGCTGGGCATCACCTGGGTGTCAGACCCTGATTCCTCAGGGAAAGGCAGAGCAGAAAGGTGCTGGATGCAACACAAGCTGTGGGGACAGCCTGCTGGGAAGCCCCCTGGCCGGAGGGACAGCAACAGTGGCTGAATTCGGGGGAGACCCTGAGCATCTCTGCGTGACAGTGCCCTCTGGGCTGCTCTGGAGGATACGGGCTCTCTGGCAAACCCAGCGGTGACTGCAGCCCAGCTCCCTGCTGCCTCCAGGCTGCATCCTGCACCCCCCATGGCACCCAATGGCCCAACCTCCTTGCCCTGCAGACAAGCAGCTCTTTAAAGACACCCCGCAGCAAGCCCTACCATGAAGATGGGTTTCCTGACGCGGGAGAAGTCCTTTGCGTACTTGTCAATCACTTCGCACATGCTGCTGACGAGCTGGGACCCAGAGAGCCACTTGCGGGAAGGCAGCTGCAGGTAGAGGGGCTGAAAGAAGCAGAGGGGCAGCATTCGGTGCCCTGCATTGCACCGCTCTCGCAGCAGCCACTGGCTGCAGGCTGGCACAACATCTCACAGCTGCTGCCTGCCAGCACAGATGCTTTGCCTTGCAAAACCTCCAAGCCCCCACTGCCAGCCAAAGTCAACATAAAAATCTAAGAGTGGTCTAGACTAGGAAATGATGGTGCCCCCCCACTGGGGCTGCCCCTCCCTGGCACCCAGAGATCCACATTTGGGGGCTTTGTCTGGGTCATGCTGCCCCACTGTGGGCACCACCTGGGCAACAAGCTGCTCCTCACGCACCCACTTCTGGCCTGTCCTGCTGTGATTTTATTTTTAATTTCCACTCCTCTCCACTTCCCTCGTGTAAACATAACAGGGTTTTTGGCCAAGGGCTTTGACTTCCTGCCCCTCCCCTGCTGTCCTTGTCTTCCTGCCTGCAGGCAGACGTTCCCTCTATGTCTCTGCTGGGGCCATGGCAGCCTCCATGGTGCCCGCGAGCATTTCACCCTTTAGCTGCTCCTTTGTTTTCGTGGTATTCAAACCCTAAATAGCAATGCCATTAATTATTCCAGGTTTCTGGTCCAGACTCCAGGAAAACTAAATTTGACTACGCTGGCAGGAAACGACTCAGGCGGTTGCACACGGGCTTGTATCCTCTGCCCGGACATTGCCTCACTCCTGTTTGGTTTTCTGCTGTGAAACAGCCATAGAAAGAAGCGCGAGGCAGCCCAGGAGGACTGTGACTCCCAGTCTCTGTCAGTTAGGGGCCGCAAGCCATCTGCGCCAGCGATACAGGGTGGTGCTGACTGGCGAGATGTCTGCAGGATGATAGCAGGCCACAGGATACGTGGCGGGGATCCTGGGCAGGAATAAACCTGTGCTGGGGGTGTGGCAGTAGGGCTGTTTGTGCTGGGATGGAGTTTGTTTCAGCCCTGCCAGCCTCAGGGACTGTGGACAAACGTACCTGCAGGTCCAGGAGCAGCTCCTCCATCAGCAGTTGGCAGGCTTTCTTCTGCGTCCTGTCTAGAGCAGCCCGGAGGGACGTGGGGACTTCTCTGCGGGCAGGGTCGGGGTGCAGGGAGGAGACAGAGGAGCTAGGAGAGACAGAAGAAGGGAGGGGACAGGTAGCTTGGTGGGGACACTGGTCCCACGTGGGGATGGAGAGCGGGGTTGCTATAAGACCTACAAGGTGCTGGCGCATGTTACCTGAGAGCCAGGTTGTTGTTGAGCATGGCCAGCAAGTAGGAGACGTAGTACTTGGGTATGGTACGGTCCTTCTGGTGCTCCTTCCCGCATTGCACTAGGGCTTCCCGCAGACTGCAACACAATGAGTCAACCACGATGGGCAGGCAGAGCGCCAGACCTCTCGCCACAAGGACCTGGGGTGCTCCTGGGGACACGTGGACCTCCCACAACCCTCCCAGCTCACTTGGCTCTTTTCAGCTCCTGCCACCAGGTTGGAGAGCAACAGGTTGTTGGGTAGGGCAGAACAGTGGGACCCATTCTGGACCCATGCCAGGAGACCAGAGCTTGGCACTACTGGAAAGGCGCTTGGGGCAGCAAGCCCTGGGAGCTGATGGCCCCACAGACTGCGACAGTAGCCCCCATGGGTAGGCAGCCTCCTGGGACCTGGATGAGCACTGGGTGCCCCATGGCAGAGACCTCTACCATCAGCCTATGGTGCTTGGCTGGGTGCTTGGTCTTTGAGGATGGGCAGGGGTGCAAGGGGCTCCACTGACCGGCCCAGAAATGCCTCGAGCTCCTCCAAGGCCATGTTGTAGACCTTCTGCTGCAGAGACTCAGTGATCAGGGAAGCTACCTGGATATTCTCATTCAGCATCTGCACAGGGAGAGGAGAGTGGAGGGGAGTCAGCAGGAGGCTGCAGGCCACAGCCCCCTTTTTGGAGGCTCACAGCATGGAGGCTCACAGCATGGCCATGCCCCACGGTGCTGGAGACCCACCTGCATGACAATGACGGGCAGGGCTGACTGGAAGAAGCCCTGATGGTCTGTCTCAGGTTCCTCTTCCCTGAACCATTCCTTGAACTCCACTTCCAGGGTCCTCTGCATCCACTCCAGCAAGCTAGCCTGTGGGATGGACGCCCACCATGGTCAGCCTGAGAAGTCAGGTACCAAATCCCTTGAGACCCAACATGTAGCAGCGTAGCAAGTCCTGGGCCTCACCCCACAGGCTCAAGGTCTCCTGCAGAGGAGATGCCAGCACAGCGGTGGTACCTGTTGCACATGTGCTGTCCCACTCACTCACCTTGACTTTCACCACGTATTTCCTCTCCGTCTGATCCACGAGCTCTGGGGACATCAAGGGGCCCAGGGCAGAAACATCCACTTCTGGGAGAAGGTCGGGGTGACCCATCATCTGCGGGCTGCAGGGCAGAGGGGGGACAGGGGGGAAGACCTGTGTTTTCCAGCAGTGCCTACCTCTCCCTCTACCCCCCAAGGGGTCATCCCCAGGCAGCTGGGGCCACTCTCCCTACCCGCCTGTGCACTGGTGGACAACCCAGCTGGGTGCTGGGGTAGGTGCTGACCTGTAGTACACACGAAGCGCCCACTCAAGGAGGAGGAAGAGCGCCTGTTTGTCCAGGTCCTCTCGGAGCATGTCCTGGAGGTGGCTGGTGAGGGCCCGGTGGTAGGTGGCAGTGCAGATGCTGAGGATGTTGTAGTGAGCTGGGACGCACTGGACCATCAGGTCCTTCACCACACACAGCTCAGACACAATGTCCTTCTGCAGCGCTGCCAGGTGCCTGGCCAGCCCCGGCCCCTCAGAATCCATGCGGGCGGCATGAAAGCGGGTTCCTGTGATGGTCTCCTGGAGAACGTGGTAAAACTTCTGTCTCCAGCCCTTTGGGCGGCCAGGGGGAAGGAAGGTGGCCTCCAGGAGCAGAGCATCATCTCTCTTCTCCTCCCGCTCGATGATCCTTACAGCCGTGACGAAAAGAACCGGGTCCTCGCGCACCAGCCGCAGGCTGCTGCCCACGATGCCCCACAGCTGCTTGGCCAGGCTCTCGTTGAGCTCCTGCAGGCCACCGAAGTAGGACAGCACAGTTGCCTGGGCACTGGAGAACCCGCGGAGGTGCAGCTGGGAGAGGATGTCGTCCCGGAGGTGCTCCATTATCATCAGCTCCGCATGGGCCTCCAAGAGGTGCTGCCCATGGAGCAGCTGCAGGGTATGGGAAAAAACCTCGTGGACTGTGGGGAGAGGGAGGAGAGATCACAGAATCATAGAATCATTTAGCTTGGAAAAGACCTTTAAGATCATCAAGTCCAACCATTAAACTAACACTGCCATCCCACCACTAAACCCTGGCCCTAAGCACCTCATCTACCCGGCTTTTAAATACCTCCACGGATGGGGACTCGACCACCTCCCTGGGCAGCCCCTTCCAGTGCCTGAAAAACCTTTCAGTGAAGAAATTTTTCCTAAGGTCCAACCTAAACCTGCCCTGGTGCAACTTCAGACCATTTCCCTTGTCCCATCGCCTGTTACCAGGGAGAAGAGGCCGACCCCCACCTCGCTACAGCCTCCTGTCAGGCAGTTGTAGGCAGTGATAAGGTCTCCCCTCAGCCTCCTCTTCTCCAGGCTGAACAACCCCAGTTCCCTCAGCCACTCCTCATAAGCCTTGTGCTCCAGACCCCTCACCAGCTTTGTGGCTCTCCTCTGGAGATGCTCCAGCAACGCAACGTCTTTCTTGTAGTGAGGGGCCCAAAACTGAACACTATTCAAGGAGCAGCCTCACCAGCACTGAGTACAGGGGCACGATCACTTCCCTGCTCCTGCTGGCCACACCATTCCTTATACAAGCCAGGATGCCATTGGCCTTCTTGGCCACCTAAGCACACTGCTGGCTCATATTCAGCTGTCTGCAAACCAGTACCCCCAGGTCCTTTTCCGCCAGGCAGCTTTCCAGCCACTCTTCCCCATGCCTGTAGCGTTGCATGGGGTTGTTGTGACCCCAGTGCAGGACCTGGAACTTGTCCTTGTTGAACCTCATACAGTTGGCCTCAGCCCATCAATCCAGCCCGGCCAGGTCCCTCTGCAGAGCCCTCCTCCCCTCAAGCAGATCGACACCCCCACCCAGTTCGGTGTCATCTGCAAACCTACTGAGGGCACACTCAATCCCCTCGTCCAGGTCGTTGATAAAGATATTAAACAAGACCGGCCCTAGAACTGAGCCCAGGGGGACACCACTTGTGACCAGCCACCAACTGGATTTAACTCCATTCACCATAACTCTCTGGGCTCGGCCATCCAGTCAGTTTTTTTACCGCCCAGAGTATACCCATCTAGGCCACGAACCGCCAGCTTCTCTAGGAGAATGCTGTGGGAGACTGTGTCAAAGGCTTTGCTGAAGTCCAGGTAGACAATATCCACAGCCTTTCCCTCATCTACCAGGTGGGTCACCTGGTCATAGAAGGAAATCAAGTTTGTTAGGCAAGACCTGCCTTTCAGATGCCAGGGTTGAGTGTGGGGGGTGGAGAGGGATGGCACCGGGGTCACGTGTGCGGGTTTGCAGGGAGATGGTGAGGGCCTGAGATCTGGGGCCCTGGGAATATCAGGCCCCAGGGAGGCAGTAGCTTCTCCATCCATGGAGACTTTCCAAACCCAACCAGCAAAGCCGGAGCAACCTGCTCTAACTTTGCCGCCAGCCCTGTGTGGAGCCCAGGGTTGGACTGGAGTTCTCCCCAGTGCTTTCCAGCCCAAATCCATGAGGATCGGGCCAGTGCCTTACCTGAGAAGAGCTGGGGCAGTACCTGGACCACCGAGGCCAGCTGCACGTGCTCCGCCATCAGCACCCGCATCTGCTGGAGGCCCTGGAAGCGGTCCGCGCTGTCGAGCAGGGCCCACCGTGCAGCCCCCAGGTCCTGGCACACGCTCTGCACCTCCTGGGCTGCCAACCGCAGCTGCTCCAGCCCCGTGCTTACCCCCTCCAGGTAGGACTGGACAGTTGACTGGGGAGCAAAGAGGACAGAGGGGCAGTGGAGAAGCTCTCAAAGGCTGGAAGAGTCGTGTGCCGTTTGCCCCAGCCTTGCCAGGTCTCTCTCGCATGCGCTCTCCCAGCCCCACAAAGTCACATCTGCCCCTGCCATCATGCCCTCACACCTCCCAGACCTCCTGTGCTGACCCCCATCCCATCAGACACAAGCACACCCAGCTTCAAGAAACCTGCTCCAGCAGCAGGAATGGCTCATTTCACCCCGCTCTGGGTAAACTGAGTCACAGTGACAATCTATGGGGTGGGGGGCAACGGCTGCTGCGCAGGAGGTGGGAGAAAGGCAGCACTTTGGGGCAACCAAGGCAGCAGGCTGAGCCATAACCAGAGGTCTCCTTTCAGTTTTAAAAGATTACTTTGCTCCTGGAAAATATCTGCAGGCCAGAGGGCCCCCCATGTGCCCCCTGAGGCAAACTAATGGCATGAAACACCTCGGTGGCCCTATGAACCCCCCTCCAAAATGAGTTTCCATCTTTTCCAGCCCTGCAGCAGTGCTGGCACATCTCCATGCCTTCTCTGCCCATTTAACTCCCAGCTCCTGGTGCCAGGAACCACTTTTACCCGGTGTCACCAGAAGCAGGTTGTTTTCTCTGAGGCCACATCACTGAAAACAAGCTGCCTCCCGAACAACTCACCCCCATTCAGGTCGGAGAAACCATCTCCAAAATAATCGGGAGAAGGTTGGGGTGCTGAGGCTGATCGGATCCTGAGGTTAATCGTTCCTCAGGTTATGCAAAAAGCGTCACCCTGAGCAGGGAGGTGCACACAGGACCAGGGACAGCCCTTACCAACATGCACAGAGATGGATTTCACCCATGGGACCTGCGGGCAGGGGCAGGTTGGAGCTCAGAGCCTTCTCCCAGCTGTGGGGAAGGGGAGCTTTGGTGCGGGGATGGGATGGTGATGGGGAGCACGTACTCCCGCACATGGGATGTGCTGAACCCCCTTGGTGTTTTGTTTTGAAGACGGATGGGAGACTCATTTTAATGCCTCAGATGCTACCCAGGGGGAGGGCAGGGGGTTACCAGATCTTTCCCCCCCCCCCAAACAATTGCATTTCTCCCACCAAACACCAGCCAAAGGGCAAGATTTTTCCACAAGTGTGGAAAAAAAGATGACTCAGTGTGGAATAGGGGACCCCAGCTGAGATCCCCACCTGGGGAGGCTGCAGGCATCCGTGGGGTGGGCTGTGGTAAACACCCACCTTCAGCCGGGACTGGATGGAGCTGTTCCTCTGCATCTCTCGGCTCCGGTACTGCCCGAGCCCCTCCAGTTTCTCGGGGCAGTAAAACACCCCTGAAGCCCATTTCAGAGCAGCTCCTCTTGCCAATTTCTCAGCTTTCTCCGCTTCTGGCCACTCCTCGTCTGGGGACAAAGCCGGAGTTAAAGAGCACAATGAAGCCTCTCCTGGCAGGGCAGGAAGGGCCCCCGAGGCCAGGGGCAGGAAGCTGCTGCCAGCGGATGTCCAAGCACACCCAGATGCGGGAAGCTGGACAGCAAGCGAGTCCTTCTGTGAGGACCCCCCCCCCCCCCCCCCCTCCAGATGCCACCAGCACGGACCAGGGTCGTTGCAGCAGCTGTGGAGCTCCCCAAGGAGCTGTCACCCAGCCTTACAGTCTAGGCTATCCCCCAGGCCGAGCACATGCCCCCATCGCTTCCCCCGAATGCAATGCTGCGTTGTCTCAGGGGGGTCTGGTACCACCTGGGAAGCCCTCGGCTGGGCTGAGGCTTCAGCAGTGAGTCAGCAGGAGGGATGGAGAGACAGCAGCTCTTGTATGAAGGAGAGCTGGCCCGAGGTGAAGGCACTGGTCTCTCAAAGACACCCATGCAGCTGGGGGTGGGAGGGCATGGCATCCTCCCTGGGCACAGGGTGCGAAGCTGTGCCAAAGACCAAAGCGGAGGGCTGAGAACCAGTGCAGTTGTCACACACCAGCCCCTATCCCCAGCGCCTGTTTCATGGTTTCACCCTGCTCCTTCCCCAGCAACTTCCCAGTGCAGCCCTGCAGGGACGTCACCCGGTCCCAGGTCCCGTTGGGCTGGGGAAGCCAGCCTGTGCGGCCACCCTCGGTGGGCTTTGGAGGGAGGAGGCCAGCAGTTTCAAGGACGAGCTGTGCGGTGAGCAGCGCTGCCCCGGGCGTGGGTCAAGGAGCGGAGCCGGGCTTCCACCCCCCCCAGAGAGCACAAGGCACAGGGAAAGGGTCCAGGGGGTGGTGAAGCAGGGGGCGGGGAGCCCCCGAAGCACCGAGAGCAGGAGCATCCCTCCCCTGCCCCGTTACCTCTGGGGCTGGCGGCGGACATCCCCATGGTCTCCAGGCCGTGCTAGCTGCGGGGGCCAGGGCAGGGCTGCGCGGAGGAAGCCGGCGGCCGCTCCCTCGCTCCTCGGGGCTTCGCTGCGCTCCCGCAGCCACGCTCAGGACGTCAGGAACGGGGGGCGGAGGGGAGCGGGGCGGGCGGGGGGGGGGGCACCGGGGAAGGCGCCGCGGCCGGCGCGGGCCTGGGCAGCGGACATGGCCCCCCCGGGTGCCCCCACCCCGGGCACAGAGCCCCGCTCCGAGCCCCCCAGCGCCGCCCCGCCGCCGCGTTCGGGGAGGTCGGGCGGGTGCCCCCGGCGGACGCCGGCCCAGGCCAGCGCTTCCACCGGCCCCGCGTTGGGAGCCCGGCCGGGGAGGGGGCGGCCGGTACAGGACCTGCGGCGGGGGGCCCGGCCCGAAGGCGGGGGCGTGCGGAAGCGGGGCCGGAGCCGGGGACGTTCCCCCGGCCGCAAGCCGCCTTCCCCGGGCACGGGTCGGGGGCTGAGCCGCTGCCCTGGAGGCTGCCGGGCAGACAGGGGCGAGGGGCAGCGGCGAGCGCTCGCTTCGCCCGCGGCCGGGGCGGGAGCCACGCTCGGCCGCGGGACGGCTCGGGGCTGGGCGAACGACCCGGGTTTAGTCTGGGTGCCCCGGGGCAGGCACAACCTAGCGGGGCTGCCCGTCAGCGGGGGGCGGCGGCCCCGGCGCGGGAAGGCCCAGCCCCGCCGCCGGGCAGCCCCGGCCCCCCAGGGAGCGGCCCTTGCGCTCTGCCCGCCCCGGAAGCTCCCGTCGTGCCCCGCGGCCCGGAAGCGGAAGCGCGGCGGGGCCGGAGCCGGCGGCGGGCAGATGGCGGAGTGCGGGCCGCAGCCCCCTGGGGGAGGGAGCGGAGCTGCGGGGGCGCCGAGCCGCCACGAGAAGAGCCTGGGGCTGCTGACCACCAAGTTCGTGTCGCTGCTGCAGGAGGCCAAGGACGGCGTGCTCGACCTCAAGCTGGTGCGGGGGCTGCCGACGGGCGGCGGGGGCCCGGCGGGCTCCGCGGGGGGAGCGGAGGCCGGTCCGCCGGGGGCTGGAGCGGGTCGGGGTGGTGGGGAAGTCGGGAGCCGACAGGGCGGGGGCGGTGCCGGGGGAGCGGCGGGGCCGCCGGCATCTGTCGCCCTAAGGCCGCCGCTTCCCTCCCCGCGGCTCTCCCGGTCCGTCCTGGCCCCGCTGCTTTCCCCGGCGCGGAGGAGGCGCCCGACCTCGTCCGGCCTTCGTGTGCCTCAGCTGCAGTCCTGTTTGGCCCTCGTGTTCCCTTCTTGCCCTGCTGGGTCACCGGCGCCGGGATGATCCAGCCCCGCAGGGACGGTGGGAGCGTGCTTTGCCCCCCCGGCACACAGCAGGAAGGGGAGCCTGGCCCGAGCTGTCTCTGCCAAGGGCTCTCCCTGACGCCTTTAGGCTGTGGAGAAGCGCCCTGTGAACGGGCCTTGCTTCTGCATTTCGACAACCTTCACCTAGAGGAAGTAGCTCTGCCTTTGTGGTGTGTATGGTCCTTAAACCTGGGCCTTTCCTATAGGTGAAGTTCCTTTGCTGTGGTTTCTCCCGGTACCTCTCAGGTGGGCATGCGTGCGAGCGTGCTCTGACCCTTTGTGGGCAGGTGCCAGAACACCCCGAAGATGCTAGAGCTGGAGGAGTCTCCTGGCTGTAGGCTTTCGTCCTCTTCTCTGCCAAATTGCCATCTCTTGGGATTAGGGCAATGTTTTCCTGCTTAAAATGTCCCTTAAGTGGATTTTTAATTGTTAGCGTAATTTGAACAGTTGCGCGGTGTAGGGTCTCTGAAGTCCTGGTCTGTTACCGGGAGGCAAGAGGGAACGTTGTTCCTGTGCTGACCCGCTCTGTATGCGGTGCCCCTGACGTTGTTGGTTCTGGCTATGCTGGCGCTGTGCCTGTCAAACTCTTGCTGGTGCTGGGTTGCCATGCAGAACTGGAAATGGGCAGTGCACTGGTGCAGCCTGGTGTGTCCCGAGGGCAGTCGCGTGGGCAAGGCAGGGGAGCTCCAGGGCTGCTCAGCAGCTCCTCCCTTACAGCTGTGCTTGCTCTCCTCCCGGCGATTCAAACAGAGGAATCTGCCCCTTGAAAAGGCATCAATTCTCTTATCAAGCAGCATCAGATCAGATTTAGAAAAGGCCTTTTGAATGTTGACTTCGCTAAACTGTTGTCAGTCACGCAGACAGCTCTGTGTTCCTCTTCCCATCCCCGTCTCTTTTACCCCGAAGGAATACTGAGCTTTTAGGTCTGCCACATTAGCATCTTCTACCACTGCTTTGCTGCTGAGGAACAGTGATTTTTGGACCAGCTGTGAGTGAGACAGCTGGAATTTTGTGCTTAGCGGGGAGGTTGCTGGGTAAGAAAAGGAATGGAAGGGGCAGTGGCTGCTTTTTCTCGTTTCTCGTGATGACATCGAGAACGCAGCTTTGTAATTTGAGGCGCTGGGCCGAGAGAGGCATGAGGTGGCGAGCAGAGTGCTCAGCCAGGAGTTAATCTGGCAGGTGGGAAGGAGTGAAACATGACTGAGAGTTTGGAGTTAAGTGTCTGACCTTTTTGCAGGCTGCGGATACCTTGGCTGTGCGACAGAAGCGACGGATCTATGATATCACGAATGTCCTGGAAGGCATCGGTTTGATCGAGAAGAAATCCAAGAACAGTATCCAGTGGAAGTGAGTGACAGAGAAGTTCTAAATCCTTCATAGGTCCCTTCTAGTCCCAGGTTCAGTCGGGTGGGTGCCTGTTCCCTCTTCAGGCAAGCAGGGCTTTGTGAGGCTGTTGTCTCAGTGATGCTGTGGTTAAAATGCCCTGCTCAGAGCTGGGTCCCTCAGTGGTCTGTGCGTGCTTGTACTTCTCCCAGCTGGGCTGTGCTGGTGAGGAAAGCTGAAGTACGTATGGCTTGTCTCTTCTACAGCAGAGCTGTTATTTTGGTACAGATGAAGTATTTGCAGCACCTTGGTCTAGAAAAGATGCCTGTCCTGGCACTGGAGGTGGGGGAGAGCCCTTCCAGTCTGTGGGATGTAGGCAGCTGTAGCAAACGCTGCTGTGCTGGAAGGTGGGGATCTAGAACAGGTATGGATGAGGCTTTCCAGGCGATCTGGCCTTGAGGTATGGCAAGGGTGGCAGCGAGGGATGTGGTCACTACAGGAAAGGCATTGCGTTGCTGGGACATGCCCAGAGAGGGGCAATGAAGCTGGTGAGGGATCTCAGGCTGATGGGGAGCGGCTGAGGGACCTGGGGGTGTTCAGCCTGGAGAAGAGGAGGCTGAGGGGAGACCTTATCGCTGCCTACAACTGCCTGACAGGAGGGGGCAGCTGGGGGGGTGTTGGGCTCTGCTCTCAGGGAACGGGTGATGGGACAAGGGGAAACGGCCTCAAGTTGTGCCAGGGCAGGTTTAGATTGGACATTGGGAAAAATTCCCTCCCCGCAAGGGTTGTCAGGCACTGGAAGGGGCTGCCCAGGGAAGGGGTCGAGTCCCCATCCCTGGGGGGATTTAAAAGCCGGGCAGAGGAGGTGCTTAGGGCCAGGGTTTAGTTGTGGGATGGCAGGGTTAGGGGAACAGTTGCGATGGGTGATCTTAAAGGGCTTTTCCAACCTAAACGATTCTGTGATTCTGTGGTGGCAACCTCTCTGAGAGAGAGGTTGGGGCTCGTCTGGGTGCCTCCAGAGGCTGATGCATGTCACTCCTTTTTACTTTGTGCAGGGGGGTGGGTCCTGGCTGCAACACACGTGAAATAGCTCACAAACTTATTGAGCTGAAGGCAGACATAGAGGACCTGGAGCAGCGGGAACAGGAACTGGAGCAGCAGAAGATGTGGGTTCAGCAGAGCATCAAAAATGTTACAGAAGACGTGCAGAACAGTCGATATCCTTTGTGTGAACTGCTTGCTCTTGTCCCCGCTTTTGCTTGCTGGCCTGGAAAGCAGAGCCCCAGGGGCCAGGTTGGTGCTGCCCTGCTCAGGGCAGAGGGGTGGTGGTGACCTGTTGTTGCTGGAGGATCTGCACTGGAAGGGTCAAGAGGCAGCACCTGCCTTTGAAACTGAGGTAGCTCTGTCCAGCCTGGGAACCCGCTTTCTCTGTGGTGCATGGCTTCTCGCCTGGCTTTTTGAAGTAAAAAACACCATCATGTTTGCCATGATGAGCAAAGTGCTTTTCCCTGAGCCACAGGTGCCGCTTTCTTGAGTGCCAAGCCGCTCTTGAGTCTTGCCTGTCTTTGGATGTCAGCTCTGCCAAGTACGTGGCTTGCATGCAGCCCTCGCCTGCAACCTGCTTCAGAGTGTGGCACGGAGTGTTCCTTCTGTCAATGGCATCCCTTGCGCTCAGGAAGGAAACACCAGGTGCCCTCTGAGTTCTCTGTCTGCGCCGGAAGCTGCAGCCTTTCTCCTTAACCTCGGAAACATTAGCGTATGTGACACATGAAGATATCTGCAAGTGCTTCACAGGTGAGGAAACGGGGCTCCGTCATAAAGATGTAACGCTGCAGTCCTATCAGTCTGTCCCAGCCGCTCTCTTTCCTCCAGGATAGAGGCTGCAGCGCACCACGGGCTGCCTGACAGCGTTGAGTTAAACATAGCGCGAGCTCTGACGCCATCCTGGGTTTGTGTCCCACTCAGTTGTAGCTTTCTTGCCACCATCGGAGGGGGCAGGCGGTGTCTTTTACTTGTGTTTAAAGGAACGCAGCTGTTCTTCCTAAGGAAGTCTTTTTGCTGGGTGTCATGATGTGGGTGTATGTGTTACTTTAGAAGCTTTCGAGGGCTTGGATAGGCAATGTTCTGATAATAGGAAGCAAATTTTATCACATGGTAGAAATCTGGGTGTCAGCAGGAAAGCTGTAAAGTGACCCCTCCGCTGCATCGTGCCCTCTACCAACAAGAATGCAAGGAGGAGGTAGTGCAGAGCAGGACAGAAGGGAGTATGCTGCTTGCTGTGACCTCGCTCCCGTGCGTCCTGCCTTCCTAAAGCTGTGAGGTGCCTGTGAAAAGCAGTATGTTCTGTCTCGGCAGGGCAAAAGTAAAGAAAACCCACAGGAGTCTCTGTTTCTTCTCTATGCCAATTTTAACAACAGCTGTAGGACCAAAAAAAAAACCAAACAAGGAAATCCCCTTTGGCCAGTGTGCAGTACAGCACCCTGCGGTACATAAACTGCTCCTCAGCTACAGTGGCGTGGAGTCAGTCTCAGCTCCTTTCTGCTTTGGTGGACACCTGACCTCTCCTGAACCCCGTGCAACCTGCATCTGCTTGCCTTGCAGCAGAGGTGGAAGCTACTTACCCTGACCTCCCCAGCCATGCCTAACCTCACCCTCATCTGATACTCTCCTCATCTCTTCCAAGCACTCTTCTCCCCCCACGCTTCATCAGCTCTTCTGTTTTCCCTCTTCGCCTTTGTGCGCTTTCTGTGTTCACCGGGCTTTGTACTGCTCGAGTTCCTGCTCGTAACTTGTGCATCACCACCCGCTTTGCTTCACTGTTTCTTCTGATTTAAGCTGGCCTTTTTGGGGGGCAGGGATTGTGTTTTCAGTTTGACAGTGCTTGGGGCCAGATAGCTCATAACAGTCTGGAAGGGTTTGCTGGAGACCAGCAGACGGCTTATTGCCTGGTTGATTGAGCGTTTTGCATTTGATTGCACCTGTTTTTTGGAAGCCCATTTGCGTCTGAAGTCAGACCTCACCGAAATGCACAGAGAAGATGAGATCTTGCTGAGGGCAGATCGGATTCCTCCCAAAACAGAGGCTTGATCCATGCTTTTCTGTTGTCTGTTTGGTGTGTGCCCTATTTAGCTGTATGAATACGCCTCGTTTCATTATTTTTTTCCTCTCTGAAGCGTCTGAGCCTTGCAGAGGTTCTTTGTTGGACCCCTTGTGTTCTTGAACAGTGGTGCAGGCTGAATTTCAGCTCCTGTTCTGTTTCTTTTGGGTTTACTTTTTTTTCTGATTGACTGCTATTGAATTTGCTTTCTCAAAGTGAGTTAGGGCTTGAAGATTTCCATGCTTGGACTCTTGTCAAATGTGGATTCATTATTTGGATTAATTAAAAAAAAAAAGTCAGAATGTGTTAGCTTTTAGTGACCGGAAAACATAATTTTCCCAGTTGTTGCTGTGGTGCATTTTGCACTTGCAGAATCAAAAAGGAGGTGGATATACACTCTGCATGGTTTGGTAAAAGCATTTGGGACGTAGCTGTCAAGGGAGATAGAAAGGCAGCACCTGTGCTGTTGAAGCTAACAGGTCCTAAAGCTTGAGCTTGTGTCCTTGGGCTTTAATTATGCATTTTTAATGTCTTTTAAGGATATTTTTCTTAAGTACAGATTTGTTAAGGAATCCCATCTTACTGACAAATCCTGTGGAATTTTTGATCCCTGTACCTTTTGCTGATCTGACCCTTATTTCCCTGCCTGAAATTAAAGGCTGTGCTCTTCTGCTGTCCACACTCTCTCCTCGCCCTGGGGTTCTTCTGCGTTAATTACCAAGTGAAGCTTGAGGCAGAATACCGGTGAAGTGTGAATACAAACCACAGCAAAGCTTAAACATTCAAAGTGAAAGCTGCTAACTTGCTCAGTCTGAATACGTCTGGCACTCACAGCACTGGTATTTCTCTGTTCGTGTTTCTCTAAACCCAGATATGGAATGGAAGCTGCTTGCCTGTGACCGCTGTGTTATTAGGGGTGCAGGTCTTAAGGAGCTGCAGAACTTGAAAAGGAACGATGCTGTCAGCCTGGCCCCCAGCCCCACACGTGCTGGGCTCTGCACAGGGCCCAGTACAACCAACACCAGTCAGCTCTCTTGCCAGCAGGGACTGGGGGTTGCTGTTTTTGGGTACTGGTACTCTAGCATGAGGCTGCCCTGCTGTTGGCAGCCTGGCTCCCGAGCCTGGTTCAACACCATCTCTCTGCTGGCAGTGCAACTCTTTGGGTTGTGCGCTCTTTTGTTTATAATTCACATCAAAAATCTTGTGACAACAGGATGAAGGATCCTTCCCTTAGGATTCAGATGTTCTTAAGAGTGAATTTAAGCCGGCCCTTCCTTGGGAAAGGAAGGTTAGTCCTGTTAAGGATGCTGCTAAAAAACCTTAGGGTTGCTTTGGGAGAAACTTTGCAGGTTCTTTGTGCCCTGGACAGTTGGCACACTGGGAGCTGTGCGATACACTTAGCAGCTCCAGTGGGTGTAAATGGCAATTCCCCATGGAAGAGAGCGCAGGAGATGGGGGCCTTTGAGGAGGGGCTCTTTGTCAGTGCTTAGTTATCATCAGTTTGTGTCTGCTGAGTGCTGACCAGTCTGTTTTCACAGGAGACACCCTCCTTGCCATTCGAGCCCCGTCAGGCACATGTTTGGAGGTTCCCATCCCTGAGGTGAGTGATGGATGCACGGGCTGAGAGTAGGAGTGTGTATGTGTCAGGGCAGGGGTTATTGCTGGATTGACCAGGCTGTGAGTTGGCAGTCAGGGGTTTGATGTAGTCAGAGGAACCGGCAAGCCAAGGAAGGCTCCAGATGCTAAATAATTGCCAGGAAACTCTGTTGTTTGGAAGTGCATGAGTAACTGCAGGAGCACTGGGAGAGACGATAGTCCTGGTAGCCAGGGGAATTTTGTGTGGAACCATGCTGAGCTGTCCGGACAGCATGTCTTGCCTCTGAGAAATTCCCTTTCTGTTTGAAAAGGACATTTAATGTATGGTTGTTTTGCTTTTGACTTTTCTCAGGGCCTAAATGGGCAGAAAAAATATCAGATCCATCTGAAGAGCACAAGCGGTCCCATCGATGTTCTTTTAGTAAACAAAGATGCTTGGAGCTCTCCTCCTGTCGTACTACCTGTCCCTCCCCCTGAAGACCTCATTCAGTGCCAGGCAGTTGCACCCTTGAAACCGCAGATCCCACCGCTTGCCCACTTCCAGGAGGCATCAGTTCCCAGCAGCACCCAACCCTCTACACCGACACCTACCAGCACTCAGGACCACAGCCCTCCGGCGCAGAAAGCCGCAAGTGCAGGTGAGAGGGGGCTTACAGGAGGCAGAAACGGGATGGTGGCTGACAAGGGAGACTACGTGCGTTCCTTGGCCTGGCGGGGGCTGGCACTGCTGGTTGTGCAGCACTGCCAGCTTCTGGCAAAGGGGGCTCCTCTGCCTTTGCTGCAGCTTTGTCTTGATTAGTGGGACTGGCTGTGTTAATGGCAATAAGACACTTGGCTTGAGGGGGTAGTGCCAGCCTGTCGGAGCAGTGGTGGGGGAGAGACTGACCACATGGATACATTGATTAGCAGAAGTTTGTAAAAGGGTCTTTTTTGAGTCTCAAGTTCAACTTTGTTTGGAAAAAAGACTGTCAAAAATACTAGATTAGGAGGGTTGTGGCTTTGTCCAGCCAAACTTTGAAAGCCTCCAGCAGTGGAGATCCCTGGCTTCCTTGGCGAGTTCTCCCAGGGCTGCAGCACCTGCTCAGTGAATTCCTTTTTCCTGATCCTTTGAGCTGCATCTCATGCCTGTTGTGCAGGTTACATTGGCGCCACTGAGAAGTTCTTGATTTTTATAACTGCCTTTCGGGTAGCTGCGAGCTGCTGTTAGATTGCCCTTAGACTTCTCTTTGCCTGACTGAACGAGCCCAGCTCCCTCCACCCCTCCTTGTAGGCCACTTGCCCTGGACCCCTGACCAACTTGGTAGCCTTTTGCTGGATCTGCTCCACATCTTTCTTGAACTGGAGGATGGCCAAAGCTGGACACAGTATTCCAAGTGCAGCCTTAGCCCCAAGCAGGAGGATAGTAACTTCACCCAGTGTGCTGGCCACACTTCTCCGGGTGCAGCTTACTACCTGGCTTGTGTTAATTGCTGCGAGAGCACATTCTTGGCTTATGGCCTGGCACCACCACAACTGCTCTCCAGCAGAGCTGCAGCAGGACCTGGGAGCTTTTATGGGTGGAAGCAAGAAGCTTTCTTCCTTTCTTCCTAAGCAGCTGTCTGTGCTTGGCCAGCATTGCCAGCGAGGACTGAGCCTGCGCTGCAGCTGCTTGCTTTGGGGCTGGTGGGAGATGATGTTCCTGTGTGTGTCTGTGGCCCTTTCCAGAATGCGGTGTCTCAGCGGCAGAGTCCAAGAGCAGCGGCGGTGACTTTGAACCCCTCAGCAACGTGTCCGTACCGGCTGGCCAGCAGGCCGGGTTAGATACCCAGCCACTGCAGTCCTCTGCCTCGCTGGACAGCAGCTCTGTCCTACCCAGCCCCTCTACCTCCTTCGAGCCAATCAAGCCCGATCCCACAGGAAGTGAGTATGCACCCTCGTTTCATCCCTTGCTCCAAAAGCAAGCCATTTGGGGCGAGGGAAAGGCTGCTGGCCCTGGAGGAAAGAGCTGAGTTCCATTCTGCCTCGGCTGTCAGCCAGGCTCTGCGAGGGATGAGTAGGCATTTCCCTGTGAGGGTGCTGGGGAGCCTGGTGAGAAGGTGACTGTGTCACATCTTGTGTCCTGACGCCTTCTGTGACACCGGTACTAGAAAACCTGCAAGGGACACTCGCGTGACACACGTCTCTGCTGTTATAGGTAGGATTATTCCCTTTCAGTCCCTTCTGTAGCACTAGGTCCAATTTTTGAGCCTGCGTGAAGCTATAGAATTTGCAGCCATCACCGAGAGCACCTTTGTAACTCGTGGGGAGTTTTCCTTTATTAGGAGGGCTCTTGTCCCTGTTTTCTTCCTTTACTCAGGAATACTTCATCTATCTTTAGTGATCTTGTGGTGTTAATGATCTCACAGTGTATATTTGGGGAGCTCCTTGATGTGCTTGGTGAGGTGAAATGGGCTTTAAAAAAGGAACTTTTGGGCTTTATGCCAGAAAATGGCAGGCTGGCCCAAGGAGAGAGAAGCATCCTCTGGGTAAGACACATGCTTTAATATTTTGAAGCCTGCCTTCACTGCAGAAGCACTCTGGGTTATGGTTAGAAGAGGAAATCTTGCTCAAATTAGCTCACGCAGTGCTTTTTTTCCCGCTTCTGCTGCTAGCATGTCTGAGAAGTGTGAACTGTCTGTCTTCATCTTGGAGTAGTCTTGATTGTGGAATTAGGCCTTTGGTGTGCAGTATAGCTTGCCATAACCCAGTGGGCCTGTGCTGACTCTAAAGGCATGCCCTCATCCGACACGAGATAAATCGAGGGGGTGTATGGAAGCTGATGCCACGTGAGGCTTACATACAGGCAATTACACTAGAGCTGCTGACCGTGATAACATGTTCGTGTCCCGGGGCTCCTACAGATCTAAAGTAGTCGAGCTTAAGTATTTAATCGCTTATCATTTCAGCAGAACTGTGTGACATGGGGTGTGGGAGCAGAATTTCTGGATGGCATAGGCTGATTCGGGTGCATAAGGAGTGCAGTAGGACAGTAGGTGATTATCCTGTCGAGCACTTCAGACTCTTCATGTAACGATGCAAACCATTTGGTTTGTTGTATTTGCAGTACTGGAACTTCCCAAAGAGCTGTCGGAGATGTTTGATCCAACAAGAGGTACGTTCACTCCCTGACCACGCCTTTGTTCCCACAGAAGTGGGACAGTTGGTTTTATCTGCTGCCTTTTGGATTCTTTTCGGGATGTGGTTTTCTAAGGTGCTTGTGGTCGTTGGTGGCTGCTAGCTCTGTACTTGTAGTTAGGCACTCTTAAAATTACTGGTTTCTGTCTGTATTTTTCTGTCTTCATGTTGCCAGCAACCTCTGTTAAGAGTTTGCCCTCCAGTGTGCAGATGCGGGCTTTTCCTTCCCCATGCCAATGCTAATCTGTGCTCTGGCTTCCCACGCTCCTTCTCCAGCTTGTCTGCACACAAGAAAAATCCCTGCTAGTCCTGTTTCAGCTGTAGCCTGCCTGAGGCTAAGCCAAGCCAATCATCTGGGGAGATAGGTCTTCTCTCTTCCAAATATCCCCCTGTGGGTTTGGGGGTGCTAGTCATTTTGTAGTGGTAGGGGAGGGGGTGCTGGTACTTGTGTTAGGGGTTCTGCCTCTGCCCAAGGAATGGCTGGGCATCGCTGCCTAATCGTGGGATGGACTCTGGACTAAGGGCAGGAATGTGATCTAGCATAAGCCTAAACCAGGAAACTCCTTTTATCTGCTCGTTTATTTCCCTTCAGTGCTGGCAGAATACTTTCTAGCCCGGCAGCTGGGCAGAGCCGAGTACACACACACACTTTTGTGGTGCAGCAACATGTACAACGACAGTGCCTAGTTCTGTGCTCTAGCAGGTGCCTTGTGAAAGTGCTGTCTTTGTGTAAACCCCCCCCCCAGTCCCAAAGGCACACGCGCAACCATCTGATCTGTGTGCTGGGAGCTCCCCAGTCGGCCCAGAGAACACCTTTCCTCCTTGCTCAGCACCCGCTGCTGTAGGCAGTGGATAAAGTCTTGGTAATGACTGAATGCATCTGAAGAGCAAATTTGACTTCGCAATATGAAACGTAAACTGCTGCAAGGCCTCAGCCCATGTAGAAGATCTAGCTTAACCCAAACTATGCCATGGGACTATGCAGACACTATTAAAAAGGAGATGCTTGTTGTCTACGGTAATGTATGTTGTTTTGTGAAGTATTCTTCCCAATTTGGAGGGGCAAGGTAGAGATCCAAGAGTGAAGGACAGAACAGTCAACAGCTACAGAGGCAAAGCTCCGGCTGGAAAAAAAAGCAACGCTACAGAGCTTGGAGAAATGGGCCTTGCAGCGTGCTCCATGCAGCCTGTTTCACCCCTGTGTGATCCCAGTAATGTCGCCCTGGCACTGACTGCTGCTGTAAGGCTACGCAGTTTAAGCTGCAGGAGCCTGGAGTTCTTCCTTAGTGTTTTGTATTGGAATTACTTTTTCTGCATGGTTTTCTCTCTGTTCTAAATGGGCGCTTAATAACTGCTTGTCTTGAACTCATGTCCTGGAAAAAAACTGAGTTTCGCCACCCACATATACACACCCTGCTGTATTACCAGCCCTGATCTAAGAATGCATTTAATTGCTCTTTATTGAAGCTGGTGTTAGTCCTGTCTAGTCGCTTGGTGTTCAAATTCTCTCATCTCATGGCACTGAATTAGAGAGGTAGGTTCCTGTCCTCTAGGAAATAGCCTGCTGTGGATAAGCGTCTTGAAAATGGGCTCATCTGAGTTTCTCCTGTGAAAGCCTATTTCAAGTGCGGGTAGTGTATCTCACCAACCCGGTTAGACTGAGTTATTCACCATCATCACTTGGTAAAGTGAGAGGTATTCAGAAAGTTGTTTTCAAACGCTCAGCTTCTTAAAGAAAAGGGATTGACTTGCATGTGCTTTGTCTGGGGGCTTGCCTGTCTGCCCTTCCAGTGCCTCATGAACCTACTAGCCAAGAGTAACGATGCTGGAGGAAGGAATGACATTTCAGAGCAAGTAATTATTTTCTTTTTTTAACACTTTTATGTGGGCAGTAGAGGGGAGAGCAGAGTTAACGGCTTCAGAGTTAATTCAGGAAGGATCTGCAGAGCTCAGATGTTCATTTTGTTTGGCAGCGGGCAGCCAGCAAACCTGCCAGGGCTTGTGGCTGGATTAGCCACAGCACAGCCCAGGGGAGCAAATCAGGGTGACAAAGGACACATATCTGGAGGAAACTGGAGGTTCGTTAGTTCTGCTGCTCCTGGAACAGCTTATTTGGCTTCTAATTTTCATCCCCTACCAAAGTCGGTGGGTGATTGAGGACTGTGAATATGTCAGGCTGTACCAGCTCAATTTCTGGTGCGTGTTGAAGAGTTCCCTTTGGAGGAGTTTGGGGCACCAGCTATAATTGCAGTGGAGGGGCGAGGCACAGCCCGTCGTGTGAAGGAGGCTGGTCATACGGTTGGGCTAAAGAAACCTCCTGCAGAATTTTTGGATGTAGCTTGAATTGTCTGACACTGATTTCCCTTTGCCTATGGCAGGAGGCCTGAGCCTCCTTTTGCCAATGCCTGCTGCACACGCCATGCCTTAGCTGGAGAGGGGATACCAAGGGTGAGGGCCAGAAGAGGCTGGGAGGGGTGGGATACCACACAGGAGCAGACCAGGAAAGCAGAGTGTCTTGCTCAAGCACACTTGTCTCTTCCCCAGAATGTATGAACTCCGAGTTGCTGGAAGAGCTGATGTCGTCCGAAGGTGAGTCTTTGAGCCTCCCCATCACGACCTGGCCTTTCCAGTGGAGGAAGGCTTTTTTTGTGTGTGTGACTTTACCCAGTCTTGCGACTGCAGGCTCGCCCTCATCTTTCCTGGCCTCTGGACACAGACCCCGTTCTCACTGTCCTGCCAGTCCTGTTCAGAGAGGCATGAGGCCCGGGACAGCCTGTCTCTTCCCTATTGCAAGGCTGATCTGAAGCAAGCTCAAAAACTATTACCAGCCTCCTCATGGCTCCGCAGCTCAGTGCCCACTGGCAGCTTTGGGCTCGGTGTAGAAGTGCTGAGTTTCATAACCATGGGCTTCTCTTTCCCCAGTGTTTGCTCCCTTGCTCCGCCTCTCCCCTCCACCTGGAGATCACGACTACATCTATAACCTGGATGAGAGTGAAGGCGTCTGTGACCTCTTTGACGTGCCTGTCCTCAACCTCTGACTTCTCAGTACAGCTGCGAGCCTCGCAAACACAGACCGTTTTGTAACTCTTTGGAAAGTGTCTATTTTTGGATTCCTTTTGTGTTAGAGCTCAATGAGCAAGCAATTCAGAGATGCTCTCGTATGGACTCAGAACCAAGAGGTGTGGACTTGCAGGCCGGGAGCCTCCCCGTAGCTTCTTCCTCTTCCTCTGTTGCACGTGCAACTCACCCTGCCGCATCTCTCTCTCCACTGGATCCTGGGCCTCACTACAAAGGGTCTGTGTTTTGAGTGTTCCCAGTTCACCTGCAGAGTTTGTCCATGTGCCTCTCCGAGCTTCCTCAAATCTGCATGCCTTGGTTTTTCCTGCACTCCTAGAGGCACTTTGCACCTCCTAGGTACCAGCTGCTACAAGGAGCCCCCAATATCGTGGCCAGTTCGCAAGCCCGGAGGTAGTTAGCTAGATTTTTTCAATGCAAGCAGTTCAGATTGGGGCGGTTGTATCTCAATGGGGTGGAGGGTGGGGGGAAAATACGGCACCAAAGTGTCCGTTTCTTCCAGTGACTCCAGACCAAGCTGGTATGTTTTACAAGAAAAAGCACTTTTTTTAGCCAGCTGTGCCTCCTAGTGGGACTTGGGAATCGAGTATTCCTAGTAGGACCCAGGAGCTGAGTCTTTCCCTGCTTGTGCATCGGCGGGGATGCTGGTTCTGCGTTCGCCGCTCTGCTGGTGTGTGAGCCCAGGGGCTCCAGCTCCTTGTACAGCAGCTGTGCTGTTTCTACAGGGCTAAAGAATAGGTGCCAGTATGGGTTTTTTTTTAATTTGTATTTGTTTTTTGCCTGAGTGAAGAGATGTTAGAAAGGATAAGACTGCTCCAGCTGGTGCCTGTAAGGTACTCCAGGTACATCAGAGCCTGCTCATATTTGCAAGTAAGCTGTCTTCTCCAACCATTGCACTTGAGCCTTCAATTGTCTGAAAGGCAGTAGTTTGCCGTGACAAGTTATGTAGGTGGTGTCGAAATAGTGCTTTTCTCCCCCCTTTTTCTCTCGTAGTGTCTGCTCAGGATCAGTCTTTCTGTGTATTTGAATTTGCTTCTCTCGGTGTCCATACCCACGCTCCCAATCCTGATCCTGTGGGCAGGTTGCTACCCAGCGTGATGCTTTCTCCGCATCATTTTTCCGCAAGATTTTCTTCATTGCTTTGTAATGGAAGGTCTGCTGTTAGGTTCATTATGGTGATCAGGTGGTAGCAGTCTGGGACCCTGGTGCATTTTAGTTGGAGTAAAAACACCCTGATGGATTCGTGCTGTATTTTGCAAGCCCGAACTTTGGTTTTCAGTCAGATCCTGTATTTGAGTGTCTTCAGTTTTTGCACATCCTCTTGCCAACGCGGTGGTGGCAGCTGTCCTGCCTTTCCTGCTCCGCAAGCTGCCAAAGAGGGGGCCAGGCCAGGAGTGTGGCTGGCTGGAGCAGAGAGGTGGCTTGCAGCCATCCACATAACCAACTGATGTTTGACTCCTCCACTTAACTGCTCAACGCCTGTGACCCACACAACCTGCTGGAGCACCGGCAATAAGGCATGTAAAATCTTCAATTCTTGGAGCCCATAGAGGTGGGAAGAGTCCCACATCCCCAAGGTGGCTCCTCGGGCCATCCTGTTCTGTGCAGGACTCCTCCAGAAGAGCCGCTCCTCTCCACAGCGCCGAAGCACTGGCGTCTTCTTTGGGACAAGCATGGAGAAGTCAGGAGGAACACGGGGACGCTCTCTAGTTTGGCAGCGGGCACCTGCTGGTGGCGAGGGACCCCGCCGGGGGCTGAACTTCCAGCCCGCACGCAGCCGGTCCCTCGACCGTCCCTCCTTGGCGTGGAAGCTGACCCAGCACTGTCGGTCCTGCGCGCGCGTTAGCTGGGCTCCGTGGCTTTGGTGTAGCTCGAGCTCCCTGTGTACTGCCTGGCCCTCACCCTCCTTCCAAGTGTTCGTGATTGCCACCGGTTAGACAACCTTTGGAAAAGGATACCTAGAGAAAAAACTTATAGTTGCAAATGAACTTTTGATTCATATATAAAGATTATTTTTATACTTTTTTTGCAAGGAAAGAAAATTGCCTGTAATATTTGTACAGTGTTCTTTGATGTGAATAAACAAAAAACTTTCCAGAGTTTCCTGCCCTGGCCTGCGCCTCCCCTCTGCCGAGCCTGGCGGGACGGGGTGCCCCCAAAAAGCGGGGTGCTGGCCGTCCCCCTCATCCGCCAGCGGCGCCTGGCCCTTTCCCGGCGGGAGGCCCCGTCCTGGCAGCGGGGGTGCGTCCCGCCGAGCCCGCCTCAGCTCAGGTGAAGGGACCGGCCCGGGCCTGCTCAGGGCTGGGCCTGGCACCGCCATCGAGCGCGGTGGCGGCGGTCAGGGCCTCGGGGCCCGCGGGGAGGCGGGGAGGCGGTGGTGGCGACCCGGAACTGCGGCGCGGTGGGGCGGGGAGCCGTGCCGGGCGCTGACGGTGCCGGAGCCAGAGCCGGAGCCATGCCGCCGCCCAAGGACGTGGTGAAGATCGCCATCCAGATGGTGGGAGCCATCCCGCAGCTCATCGACCTCCACCAGGTACCGCCCGGCACCCCCAGCCCCCCCGCCCCAACCGGACTCCTGACCCCGGCTCATGGCCGCCCTCTTGCTTGCAGACCGAGCCCCTCGCCTCCGTGCTCAAGGACGTCTGCGACACGTGAGTCCCCCACCCACCGCCCACCACCGGGTCGTGACAGCCCGCCACCGGGCTGCCGCTGGCCCGGCGGCGACCGGCAGTAGCCGTAGTTGTGACCGGCTGCCCGTTGCCGCAGGTGGAGCCTGCCCAACGCCGAGCACTACGCCCTGCAGTACGCGGACGGGCGGCAGACATACATCACCGAGTTGGTGAGATGCCCCCCGACCCCTCCCAGCCTCGCCGGCACGGCGCTCGCCATCTCACTGGTTCCTTTCTCCTTACAGAACCGTGGGGAGATTAAGAACGGGAGCATTTTACGGCTGACCACCTCCCCGGTACATCCTTCTGTCCCCCTGGCTCCTTCTCCGCCGCGTGCTCTGGTGGGATCTCCCCCTGCGATGGGGCAATGCGGTGCTCCAAGCCCTCTGCCGCTGCCTTGCTCGGCGACTTCTGGCTCATGACGGCTCCTCTCTGTGCCTCACACCCATTAGACCTGTCTCGACCTTCATTCTCCCTCGGCAGAGCTTGGGGGAGTTTGAAGAGAAACTAAATCATCTTGAGATGCTTTGGACGTGTGGGCCAACTCATCAAGCATTCTTAGTGTTGTGCCAGCTTGACCTCCTTCCTCAGCTCCTCCTGGTCTCTGCTTCGGAGGCTCTGTCTCTTGGTCCAGCTCCTCATCGGGGTGCTCTACCCCAAGCCTCCTTCCAAAACCTGTGCTTAAGCTCTTCCAGCCTTATCCAAGCTTCTCGCTCTCTTTCAATGAGCCCCTTTGGCTTGATTCTTTCCTTCCTGGTAGGACCAAGAAGCAGAGAGGTTGTACAGCGGGATCCAGAGCAACAACTCAGATGTGAAGACTGACTCGCTGAAGAAGCTTGCGAGCCTCTCCCAAGACGTTACCTTTGCTCAGGAGTTCATCAACAGGAATGGCTTGAAACAAATCTTCTATATTGTGGAGGAAGGGAATGAGTGAGTACCAGGAGAGGACTTCCCTTGCAGTTCTTTACTTTTCTTCTCCCTTGCTAATGCTTCACAAGCTCCAAGCTGGGTGTTGGAGTGGACTTGGTTCGTGTTCCTGGCTTGTTGATCCCTGTGCTGCGGCATGCAGGGCAGTGCCGGCAGCAGGGCCCTTGGCTCTGTAGGCTCCTTACCTGCAGGTACGTGGCTGTGTCCCCCCACGCTGGCAGCAGGGGGAAGGTCCCCAGGGGTCTGCGGCCCTGACTCCTTGTGAATGTGCCTAGACTTTAACCTCCCGTCCCTTCGCTAGCTGGGTTCCTCTGCAGCCCCATGGGTTTTGCTGTCAGGAAACCTCCTGTGATGACTGTAGCCTCCGCTCATTCCTGCCACCCCGAATAATAAAAATAATAATGCCGTGAGGTTTTTGGCTGCGAGAGGTCTGCAGGCAGCTGGAGAAACCCCTGGTTGCCAAACTAGCGCCTGTCTGGCTCTTTCAGGCTGTGATGGTGCATCTCCTCCGAGCTCCTATCTCACAGAGGATAGGGAGCCCAAAGCCAGGCAGCGCAGCTTGTGTTTCATGGAAGCAGGGGGAGGGATTTGGGGTGGCTTGGCTTTCCCGAGGGCTTGTCTGCAGTGATCTTTGTACCGTGGTAACGTGGCTTTCCAGAAACTGTTGAACTTCCCCTGCCTCGACTTCCTGGGGTGACTAAGTGAGAGCCCGACTTCTTACAGTCTCTCTTTCCTTTCTTCTGCTCGCTGCTCTCCGCTTCTCTAGCTATTTCTGACGTACCCATCAATGTGCAACTGTGCCCCTGCATTATGGTGGTGATGCTGGGGTATCCGGACCCGCCTCACTGCATTTGTCTGTTCCTCCAGTACAGGGGAGATGCTTGCTCACACCCTGAAGGCCTTCATGGAGCTGATGGAGCATGATTTTGTTTCCTGGGATGCTCTTAGTGCAGCCTTCATCAAGAAGGTAAGCACCTTCTGCAGGTTCCACAGCCCATGCCCTTGGGATTCCTTGTTGCCCCCGTCACCCAGGCTCAGCCTGCTGTCGACGGACGGCTTTGTGTCTTGTAGATAGTGAGTTATGTCAATATGAACACGGTGGATGCATCTGTTCAGCAGCTCTCTTTGTCTATCTTGGAGAACATGGTACCCACCAGTCGCCTCCTCTTTGAGCTAGTCAAAAAAGAAGTGACCCTGGATCGTCTTCTCACCCACCTGCAGGTGTAAGTGGAGAGGCCAGAGCACCGTTCACCCCCATCCTGAAGCTGGTGGGGATGAGGCCATGGAAGGATTTATCCCTGGTGCAACATTGTAGTGTCCCTTCCTAAACAATTCATGGGTGGGCAGCCTGTCTTGTCCCCGCTGCTGGGGGAGGGATGGACCATCCTGGAAAACATCCCGTTTCCAAGTCAGATTCCTTCACTTGCGGCCCGTTCCCTTCAGATATATTAGTTTTTGAGCTGACCTGCCATTTTTGTGGCTTTGGCTCTTCCTTCCCATTCCCCCGTGTATTTAGGAGTAGTAGCACATTCCCTGCAACTTGGGGTGGATGTGCTGTGCTGAACAAGTTTGTTAAACCCCTCAGCTAAGGCAGGTTCTTCATTCCCGCATCTGCCTCATACCTCTGCATCTTGTATCCAATACCTCTTGTATCAGGACTGGTGTGGCCAGCAGGAGCAGGGCAGTGACCGTGCCCCTGTGCTGGGCACTGGTGAGGCCGCCCCTGGAATGCTGGGTTCAGGGTTGGGCCCCTGACTCCCAAAAGGACATGGAGGGGCTGGAGCGTGTCCAGAGAAGGGCAAGGAAGGTGGGGAGGGGTCTGGAGCCCCAGGCTGCTGGGGAGCATCTGGGGGAGCTGTGGGTGTTGAGCCTGGAGAAGAGGAGGCTGAGGGGAGACCTTATCGCTGCCTACAACTGCCTGATAGGAGGGGGGAGCCGGGGGGATCGGGCTCTGCTCCCAGGGAAGAGGGGATGGGACGAGGGGACATGGCCTCAAGTTGTGCCAGGGCAGGTTTAGGTTGGACATTGGGAAAAATTCCTTCCCCGCAAGGGCTGTCAGGCACTGGAAGGGGCTGCCCAGGGAAGGGGTCGAGTCCCCATCCCTGGGGGGATTTAAAAGCTGGGCAGAGGAGGTGCTTAGGGCCAGGGTTTAGTGGTGGGATGGCAGGGTTAGAGGAACGGTTGGGCTTGGTGATCTTAAAGGGCTTTTCCAACCTGAATGATTCTGTGGTTCTGTCTCTTCAGTTTGGAGGTTTTTCTTTCTAGAAAACGGAGAAGCTCATGCCCAGGGCTCCTGCCAGACATGAGTCTGCTGCTCACCCTGGCTTTTCCTGCAGCTCCAAAATGCTGCACCTGTGGGTGCGTGCAGAGCAGTACCTGACCCGTGCGTGGGTGCTTGGCGGTTTCAGCTTCGAGGACCCTGCCAGCCCCATCCCGCTGCCAGCAGTGCTCGCTCATGGCTCCGGCCTCTCTGGGTCCCCCAGCTCTGCACAGTGGGGTCCAGCAGTGAAGGAGGGCGAGGATTCTCCCTTGGGGAGGGCAAGACCATCCTGGGAGCCGATGACTCTCTCCCCATCCTCATCTTCCTCCTTCTGCAGGACAAACGCCCAGCTGCAGCTGAAGGCGATGGCCCTGCTCATTGCGCTGCTGCTGGCTGCCACTGACACCGAGCGGCGGGTAAGGGGCTGCTCTCTGTCTGCGGGCGGGAGGCAGGACCGGATGACGGCAGGGTGGTGGCCACTGCAGATCCAAGCGCCCCAGTGCCCCTGTCACAGAGGTTCTCTGCTGACAGGCCTCTGCCATCTCGCACCCCTTGAAGTAGTTTTGGGGGGATGCAAGATCTTAAATGATGGGAGAAGTACCAGGGCTGGTGGTGGCACAGCGGCCACGATGGCTCAGACCCAGCGCCTGGCACGTCTGGGCCATCACAGCTGGGCTCAGCCTGTGACAGGTTCTTGGGCAGCTGAGTCCGCCGCTGTAGTGCTTGTGTCCTCTGGGAAGGTGGGGCCGCGAGAGGTGCCCGGAGATGTTCCGAGTCGGTGTCCTTGCTCTGCCTCTTCTTGACTGACGCAACCTGTCCTGGCAGTTTGAGCCCTGTTGGGGTGGGCTGGTCCTGGCTGCTCACCAGCGTCACTCCTGAGGCTGCCAGTTCCTTTCTGTCCCCACCCTGCCCATGGCCCAAGGCTAGCAGGGAAGCAAGTCTCCAGAAGGAACACTGGCTTTTTTTTTTTTTGGGAAATGGTGGTGTGCTGAGCTGGGGAACGTCTCACAGCCCCTTCCCGTCCTAGGACATGATGGACTACCTGAGGGAGAAGAACATCAGGCAGTTTATCCACAAGGTGAGGAGCTGGGGTCATGCAAGGGTCTGCTCTGTGCTTCATCCTCTATCCTTCCTCCCCAGCCCCTGTCCCCTCAGCCCCTGCCATTGGTGACCATGCCTGGCTGGGTTGCCTGCATGCATGCACTCCTTCCTTGATGCCTCCTGTGGGTGCTGCTGTGCTGGCACCCACGTGCCCAGGGTTGCACCCCTGGCAGCACACCCAGCTCTCGCTTGGTCCCAAGGGGAGCTGCCCGCTTCCTAATGCCCCTTTGAGCAGCAGGACCTGCTGGGCTTTGGCTGGTTTGCCCTGGGCTTGGAGGAACCAGGAGCAGCAGCCTGGGGGAACCTTCTCACTCGCAGTCTCCTGTAGAACATCATCCACAGCTCTGAGCCGCTGGGGGATGAGATGGCCCATTACCTGTATGTGCTGCAGTCCGTCAGCCTCAACCTCTGCGAGCGCCGCATGAGGACCTCCATGGATCCCTACTCACAGGTCTGGGAGCACTCTCCTTGCAAGTCTGGCTCTGTTCTCTCCCACCTGCAGAAGTAGAGGCGGGTGAAGGTTTGCCTTTGAGTGAACCCAGAACATTTGATTTCATCGTTGGTTTGTCCTGGGAGAACCTGCTTGCCTGGGGCTCACCGGCATCCCCTTCTCCCCGCTCCCCCTCCAGGAACAGCGGGAGCTCCTCCAGTCCCTGCGCCAAACTGCCTTTGAGTCGGAGAACGAGGCACCAGCGAGCAACTTCAGCACCGAGCGCCGGCGATCCCTGTGTGCCAAGGAGTTCCGCAAGCTGGGCTTCATGGTGCGTCCCCCCTGCATCCCCATCCTAGCCCCACACTGGCTCTGCCACCCGGCCTCGGCAGCACCTTCCGATGGCTCCCCTGAGCCTGGTGTCCCCAAGTCCCTGTGGATCCCACTGGGCAGTACCTCCCTCCTTGTTCCTTGGCACCGCTACACAGCGAATGCTGCGGAGCTGCTGGGACTCAAAATGTAAACCCCGTGGCTGCATCAGGAGGACTCTGCTGCTCGGAGAAGAAAGCAGCAGCTGCCAAACTGCATCCTTTGTGTGTCCTCCCAGAACAACAGCAACCCAGCGGAGGATCTCCGCCGCGCCCCGCCAGGACTCCTTGCCCTTGACAACATGGTGTATTTCTCCAGGCACACCCCCAACGCCTACAGCAGGGTGCGTGCTCTCCCTGGGAGAACTCCCTGGCAGAGAGGTGCTGGTGGATCTCCACCTTCTTTTCCTGTCTCTGTGACCGTCCTCGGCCAAACTCCGGCGAGGATGTCCCTTTTGGGCAAGTGTCCCACTGTTGCCCTGTTTCAGATGGAGCCGAGTCCTCCCTGTGGGTAGGAGCAGCCATTCGAGGGCAGTGGCACTGAAGGGTCCCTGTAATTTTTAGCGTTTTGCCCACAGCTTGGCTTCCAGGCCTTGTTCACATCTGAGCAAACTGGGGCCATTTGGGCAAAACCAGTCAGTGGCTGCAGAGCAGGGAGCCATGCTCCGACCTGTTGCACCCGTAATCAGCTCCCGCGCTGCCGCATCAGGAAGAAGGAGGCTGGGGGTGGTTTTGGGGGAGGATGAGCTAATTCTGTGAGGGCTGGCTCAGCTGGGGGGGGGGGGGCAGCTCACCCTCCTAGTCTGTGTCTGTGTAACGCCAGGCAATGACCCTCTCCTCCAGTTTGTCCTTGAGAACAGCAGCCGGGAAGACAAACACGAATGCCCCTTCGCTCGAAGCAGCATCCAGCTCACCCTGATCCTCTGCGAGATCCTGCACATTGGAGAGCCATGTATGTGTGTGCCTCGGCTTGTCCTTCTCCCTGCCCTGCTGCCTGCCGGCCAGCAGGAGTAGGGACAGGCTGCTAGGGCAGGGGGCTGCATACGTGGGGCCACCAGGCTCTGGCGTGGCCAACAGCAGGGGAAGGGGAGGAAGGGCTGGGAAGTGTCCGGGTTCTCATGGATACTGAAATCCCCTGGAAAAACTGGGGAGTCTGGCATCATCTGTCCTTCTCACCGCAGGCTCAGAGACGGCTCAGGCCTTTTACCCTATGTTCTTCGGGCAGGATCATTTCTTTGAAGAGCTCTTCTGCATCTGTATCCAGCTGGTGAACAAGACCTGGAAGGAGATGCGCGCTACCCAGGAGGACTTTGACAAGGTGTGAGGGGATGCCGGGGCCCTGGAGGGGAGCTGGGGCCATGGGCTGTGCACAAATTCAGGCGCTCTGGGGAGCGTCACCAGGCTGGAGGTGACATCCTGGTCTCCGCAGGTGCTGCAGGTGGTGCGGGAGCAGATCACCAGGACCCTGTCCCTCAAGCCCACCTCCCTGGAGCTATTCAAGACCAGAGTGAACGCGCTGAACTACAGCGAGATCCTGAAGCTGCGGCAGACGGAGCGGCTGCACCAGGAGGAGACGCTGGCTGTGCCCGTGCTGTGAGTGTGGGGCTGGGGCAGGGGGGCCGTGGCACGGGAGGCTGTGGGGCTGGGGCTGCTGGAGCTGCTGGAGCAGCCGCGCTCCTCTTCTGTTGGCTCTTGCCCCAGGGAGTTGCGCGAGAGGCTGAAGCCGGAGCTCCTGGAGCTGATCCGACAGCAGCGCCTGCTGCACCTCTGCGAGGGCACCCTCTTCCGCAAGATCAGCAGCCGCCGCAGGCAGGGTGAGTGCCAGCCCTCTGCTCCCGGGCGGGGTCCTGGGCGAGGGGCAGAGGCTTGTCCCCACATCCCCTGCCACTGGGGTAGCCGTGGAACGGCTGGCGTGGGCTAACCCACGGGGTGGGACCGAGTGGGGTGTGCTGATGAGGGGGCAGCTCCCTCCACCCGGGGAAGGGGACCTCAGCGGGGGGAAGCTGAGCCTTCCCCAAACACCCTTCTGCTGCAGACAAGCTCTGGTACTGCCGCCTGTCACCCAACCACAAGGTGCTGCACTATGGGGACGTGGAGGAGGGGGTGTGCTCTCCCCCCATCGAGAGCCTGCCAGAGAAAAGTAGGTGCCAGGGAGAAAGAGAGGGTGGGAAAAAGGGAGTGGACCCTCCACGACCCCAGCTGTGACCTGCCGGGGATGCCTTAAGGTGGGAATTTGCCCCTCTGCCTGGCCGCCACGTGCCTGGCACCGTGCCTGCTGGTGCCGTGGGACTGGGAGCCCCCGCGCTCAGGCTCTGCTGGGCTCTGAGCGCTGAGGCCCTGGGCGAGAGGAGAGGGGAGGAGAGCAGGCGCTCACAGCTCCTCTGCTCGCCCCAGTTCCTGTGGCAGACATGAAGATGCTGCTTGTGGGGAAGGAGTGTCCGCACACCAAGGAGAAGAGCTCTGGGAAGCAGAACAAGGTCAGCACCTCCCACCCCACCTTGCGCAGGGGGCCTAGCATGTCCCCCTCCCCAGCTGCTGATGGCTCTTGGTGGTGGATAGATGGTGGCAGATCGGGTGGTTTCATGGACAGTGGCAGGTTTTTGACGTGGCTTCAGACTGGAGTCTTGTTGGCTGGCCAGTCTTGTTTAATTGTCTTTATCAATGATCTGGACAAGGGGATTGAGGGCACCCTCCGTCAGTTTGCAGATGACACCGAGCTGGGCAGGAGTGTGGATCTGCTGGAGGGGAGGAGGGCTCTGCAGAGGGACCTGGCCAGGCTGGATCCATGGGCCCAGGCCAATGATGTCAGGTTCAACAAGGCCAAGGGCCGGGTCCTGCCCTGGGGTCACAACAACCCCACACAACGCTACAGGCGTGGGGAAGAGGGGCTGGGAAGCTGCCCGGAGGAAAAGGCCCTGGGGGTGGTGGTCGACAGGCAGCTGAATATGAGCCATCAGTGTGCCCATGTGGCCAAGAGGGCCAGCAGCATCCTGGCTTGTATCAGGACTGGTGTGGCCAGCAGGAGCAGGGCAGTGACCGTGCCCCTGTGCTGGGCACTGGTGAGGCCGCCCCTGGAATGCTGGGTTCAGGGTTGGGCCCCTGACTCCCAAAAGGACATGGAGGGGCTGGAGCGTGTCCAGAGAAGGGCAAGGAAGGTGGGGAGGGGTCTGGAGCCCCAGGCTGCTGAGGAGCGTCTGGGGGAGCTGTGATTGTTGAGCCTGGAGAAGAGGAGGCTGAGGGGAGACCTTATCGCTGCCTACAACTGCCTGATAGGAGGGGGGAGCTGGGGGGGTCGGTCTCTGCTCCCAGGGATCGGGCGATGGGACGAGGGGAAATGGCCTCAAGTTGTGCCAGGGCAGGTTTAGGTTGGACATTGGGAAAAATTCCTTCCCCGCAAGAGCTGTCAGGCACTGGAAGGGGCTGCCCAGGGAAGGGGTCGAGTCCCCATCCCCAGGGGTGTTCAAAAAACATGTAGACATGGCACTTGGGGACATGGTTTAGTAGGCTTGGTGGTGTTGGGTTGACAGTTGGACTTGATCTCAGTGGTCTTTTCCAACCTTAATGATTCTGTGATTCTATGGAGACCTCTTGGGTCTTCTGAGGTACAGAGGAGGTGGCTGGGAGGCAGCTCCTGCTCTGAACCCTGCCAGGGCTGGGAAGAGTCCAGCTGAGAAGCTGGCTCCCCCCTGTGCTGTCCCTGCAGGACGTCCTGGAGTTGGCCTTCTCCATCATGTATGACGTGGAGGAATACTGCCTCAACTTCATTGCCCCCACCCGCTACGAGGTGAGCTCCAAGGGCCTGCTGGGGAGCCATGCTGCGGCCAGACGTCCTTGCCAGGGGACAGGGGTGGGGATGGGAGTTGTGTGTCCACCTGCCTAGGCTTCCCTGGGGTGGGAAACACAGGGTGGAGAGAGGTGGGCTCTCCGGCTGCCCAGGGCTGGTGCCAGATGCCCGGTGCCAGACGCCCATGCTCTGCTTCCCCAGTTCTGCCTCTGGACGGATGGGCTGAATGTACTCCTGGGCAAGGAGATGACGAGTGAGCGAACGCAGACGGACCTCGATGTCCTGCTGTCCATGGAGCTCAAGCTGCGGCTCCTGGACCTGGAGAACATCAGCATCCCTGACACCCCCCCCCCCATCCCAAAGCCTCCCAGCAACTTAAACTTCTGCTATGACTTCCACCACGCAGAGCAGTGAGTTCCTCCCTGTGCCCCGTCCCTCCCCCCCCTACAGTCCCCAAAATCAAACACCTTCCTCCAGGCTCTGTCCTCCATCTGCCCGAAGGGACAAGCCCAGGCGCTGGCTGGGGGCTTGAGTGTGCACTGCCTGCACCTTGCCTGCCCCAGGGCAAACTGCTCCCCCTTCCCTGCCTGCGTCCTGCCCTCCTGCGAGAGCACAGGACTGAGCCACCAAGCATCAGGCTCCCGCTCGAGGCGGGTGACCCAGCTGCTTTGTCCCCCCGCCATGGGCAGGCGAGATGAAATACTTTCCAGACAGCTGAACCCCTCCACACCGCAGCCAGGCTTTGGGCAGAGAGGGCAAAGGATGCGGGCAGGAATAAAAGTGCAGGCAGCCCTGGGACAGCTGGAGGGGGGGCTGCACTACAAAAGTACGAATCCGCACTGCCTGGCTCTCCCCATCAGCGTACGGGATCCTTTCTGGCCAAGAAAGGGGTTAGGAAAAGGATAAAACCCCCTTTCCACTCAGCGGGGCGAGCAGCCGGTATCTCCAGAGCACAATGTGCCTGCCCAGCCAGGCCCGTACCGCCCTGAAACGTTTTTCTGCTGAGTGATGAGTGCTCCTGCTCCTGAAGGGGGGTGTTTAAGGTACAAGTCCCCTCTCCCAGCGCCATTTCAGCTGGGCAGGGGCTTGATGCCACTGTGCCTGCTGTGAGGAAGAGACCCCAGTCTGCCCTTGCTGCTTGGTGCTTGTGCCAGTCCTGGTGCCTTCCCCCGCTGCGGGCGGGTACTCGCACACTTCAGCCGTGCTGCTGCACTACTGCATCTCGACAAGCTACCTCCTCCCTGGCCCCCACTGCTCCCACCCTGGTGCCCCGCACCTCCTCATACCTACAGCTTCTCTATCAGGTGTAGCCGGTGACTGCAGCTGCAGGTCGCTGGGGCTCTGACCGTGCCTCTGCCTCCCACGTACTGGGACAATAAACACTTGTGGAGAACTCGGGGCTGTGTCCTTTCCACAGGTTTAGAGAGAAGGCTGGCTGTGGGCAAGAAAGGGGCCGAAGCGGGCAAGCTGGGGGCTGTGCTGTGGCACAGAGCATGAAGTCTGGAGGATGGCCGGCAGGAAGGTTTAGTTCCTACCGTTGAGTGGAGGAGCAGGCGAGGGGTGAAGTCACCTCCCAGGGAGGTGGCCGTGGAGCTACAGCTAGGGCCGTGTCCGGCAGAGGAAGGCTGAGGAGCACTGCAGGCGGTCCTGGTAACGGGTTGGAAAGGCTCAGCTCCTGCGAGTGGGCCTGGAGCTTGGGGAGCAGCGCCCTGGATATAAAGGAGCTGTTTGCAAGGAAAAAGGAGGCTGGCGAAGGCGCTCTCCATGCGGCTGCTGCCCCGCAGGACCAGGCCCCGCAGCCCCCCGCGCCCCGAGGCGCCCCCCAGGAGCCAGGGGAGCTGCTGAGGGGGTTGGGAGCGGCTCCCCGGGCGTCAGGTCAGGCTCTCGCTGGCAGCGCAGGACGCTGGCCCAGCCGGGACAGGGTCACCTCCCCCGAAGAGCCGAGGGAAGGCAACGGGCACAGGCGGGGCAGGGACTGCGGGGAGGGCTGAGAGGGGGCGTGCAGGCACCGGCCCCCCACACCCCTGGGCCGCACGGCGGGGCTGGGGGAAAGGCCTCGGCGTCCCCTAGGGCTGGGAACCGTAGAACCCGCCCCGCCCCGCCCCTCGCCGGCGGGGGAGGGGTGGGGTGGGGCGGACGGGGGGGGGGGGGGGGGGGGGGCGGGGAACGCCAGAGTCCCCAGGCCCCGGCCCGGTCCCGCCCCCTCCCGGCCTGCGGGAGGCCTGGGCAGAGGCCCCGCCCCTTCCGGCCCCGGCCCTCAGGGTTACTTCCGGTGGGGGCCGGAAGCCGGCGGCGGAGCCGGCGCGCCATGGCGGTAAGTGGCGGGGCCGGGGGCGCGGGGGGCCCGGGAGGCGGGCGAGGCCTCTGACCGGCTCTCTTGGCTCCGCAGCCCAAGGGGAAGGCGGGCACCAAGGGCAAGAAGCAGATCTTCGAGGAGAACCGGGAGACGCTGCGCTTCTACCTCCGCATCATCCTCGGGGCCTCGGTGAGTGTGGCCGGGCAGGGCCCGGGGAGGGCCTCGGCGGGGCGGGGCGGCCGAGCCGGGCCGGGCCGGGCCGAGCAGACAGCCGTGCCGCGCTCTCTCCGCAGGCCGTCTACGCCGTGGTGAACCTGGTGATCTTCTACCCCGCCGCCTCCGCCTGGACGTGGGTGAGCGCCCGGGTCCTTTCCCGGTTGCCGCGGCAGGCACGGCCTGCAGGCCCCTGCCGCTCTGCCCGGGACCCGCGGCGCGTGCGGCTGACAGCTCTCTCCTCCTTGCAGCTGGCATTCGTCTTCAGCTCGGTGGTCTACGGTACCAGCTACCGGTCCATGAACTCTATGGCAAAGCCATCTTTTGCAGACGACGGCAGCCTTGCCGACGGGGGAATTGACCTGAATATGGAGCAGGGGATGGCAGAGTGAGTGTCCACACCCGCACGAGTCCAGGTGAGCAGGACCTGCTGCCTGGGCGTGCACACAGAGTCAGGAGAGTCCCCCGAAGGAGAAGGCCCGGCCTCAGCTCCCACCTCAGCTTGCCCACCGGCGCAGGCGTGAGGGGAGCTGGAAGCCCGTAGCCATTTTTTCCCAAGAATTTATGTAAACTGTTCTCATTATCTGAACACTTAGCCCAGTGTGCGCTAGTCACCAGCCACCACAGGGGTCTGTCAGCCTGGAACTGCCTTTAGGGCTGGGGCACACAGGTAGGAGATCCCAAATGGATCAGCTGGAGCAGCTGACAACCGTCTTCCAGCAAAGAGACAGCACTGATGCTGTGCATGCTTCCGCGGCACACAGAGATTTATATTTTCTTTTTAAACCAGCACTGCAGATAGCGCTTGACGGAGCAGAAGGGCAATGCACTGCTAGTTACCCCATCACAGCTGCAAACTGGCTGTGTCCTACACGCCACACAACCTGCCCACTGCCTGGTCCTCTCCCACTGCCTGGTCCTCTCCCACTGCCTG
>JADKXX010003676.1:0-19673 GCA_017310255.1 Butorides virescens
CCCCCCCCCCCCCCCCCTGCTTGTGCATTCCCTCTGTCTGTCTGCAGACAGCGTCAAGCATTTGCCTGTCCAGTGTCCTTGGTGGTGCTGTAACTCTCTTCTCCTCAGTTGAGGAGCGCACAACAGTAATTCTTGCAAAGTGCTGTTAAATAAGGAGACAACAGTGCTGAAACAGCAGAAACGTCTCCTCTGTTTATGAGTTTTCCAACAGTGAGCCTCATACTAGTTGCAGGAAGCTGCCATGCAGTCGTGGGCGCGTCGGGCTTTGCTCTCTGTCCTCCCTGCCCTCAGCCTCTGTATGTTGGCCCAGCTTTCGCCGGGGATCTTCAGTGCGTGCCCAGTGAGGCGCCTGGGGTACTCAGCCCCTCGCCTCCCATGTCCTTGTCCTACAATTTAAGGTTTACTTCTGTCTTTCACTTGCTGCCGAGCTTCTGAAGAAACCCAGCGGGGCCTTGTTTCTGGCAGAGCCCTCTGCATCACATCAAGCGTTCTTGTGCTGGAAGGGCTGTGACTTGATTTGTGTATTTTTATTAACAGAAGTTTTATTTCTGCAGCCAGCGGATGCCTGGGGATGTTAGCGGCAGGCAGACCGACTGGTGCGGCACAGAACCTGCTGTCTCTGCGCAGGATGAGCTCTCATCTTATGTGGTTTTTAGTGTAGTAGTACATTACCTACGCGCAGCCACAGTGACTCCGATGTCCAGTGTAGGAGACTCAGCCAAGGGATGAGGTTGCCAGGATGAGAGGGAGTAATTTCTAGTCTGTGATTTGTGAGCCGGGTGCTTTACACCCTCTTTGTCCCATAGTGACTTCTTTTTCCTGCTGGTCAGTCAAGCATTTTTGTCTTGTTTTACACTGGTTTGGCGCTCCAAGGTAGAAGTGTAAAATATTTTGGATACCTTTTTTATGCAACGCAATATGGTTGTAAGGAAAGTAAGGAAACAAGTAAGGAAAATAAAGAAGTTTGGTGTCGTCTGGGGTATCCTTGCTGTGAGAGGTGCTCTTGGGAGACGCGTAAGGCACCGAAGCAGAGTGGGTGCCCCAGTAACTGCCCCATGCACATGTGTGATGGAGCTGTCGGGGGAATGACGGAGAGGTGTTGGTACAGGGATCCCGTCGCCTGCTGTGGAAAGGTGACGAGTGCAGTTGTAGCACCGCTGCAGCCCTGGTTGCAGGTGTAGTACTTCCCTTGGTACTGGGGCTCTGAGGCTTTTCTGCCTGAGCAGTATTCAATTGGGGTGAGTTTTATTGACACGTTAAAATGAATCAATGCTTGTCCAAGGCATGTGCTGTGCAAATCACGGCACAGCTTGGTGGTGGAGCTGTAACAGCAAAACCTGCACAGCTGAAGCTCCTGTCCTTACCCTGTGCCTTCATACCCGAGCCAGCACAGAGCCCTCAGCCGCAAGAGTGCAAGTCTCATTAGTTTAACCCCGTTGGTATGTGAACACAAAGTGCTAATGAACGCTCCTCCCGCTGATGGCGTCCGTTTGTCAGGTGAAGCGCTCTGAGGTACCACTTTGGGGATCACGGAACCACTCTGGGCTAGCAGTTCCTTTCAGAAGGCAGCGGGTGTTTCCTGCCTTTTGGCTGAGTGTGCCACAGATGATGAGCGAGCGCTCTTTCGGAGCTGCTGCTTGGGAGGCTGCGGATTTGATGGCATTTCCCTCATGCTGCCTGTGCCTGGAGCAGACGCTGTGTGTTGCTTTGGGGTTGGGAAAGGCCGATCTCGCTGATCTCTGGGAGAGCTGGGTTCAGTGGGAGCTCTGCTGTTGCCCCTCTGGGGCCTCTGGTGATGCACAAGATTTTTGAACCTTGGTGTCTCATCAGAGAGCTGTTGGTGGATTCTGCGTTGGCCTGAGTTGACAGTGGTGTCCCAGCCTAAACCAGTTGCTTCTGGTCACTTTGTTTTGTGCTGTGCTGCCCAGAATGAGACAAGCTGTTCCACTACCATTACCTCTGCCTTTTGTTTCCTCCGCTCCATTCTTGGATGCGGCTTGAGCGTTTCTTACTCCAGCAGATGATGATTTAATGGGAGTGAAGGAGCTGGCGTTTTTCTAATCCATCATGGCACTCCCTGCGGCTTGTGCAGAAAAACCAATACCTGTCTGCCTCTTCTGGGTGTCAGGTCCCTCTGAGGGTGGTGTGAGCAGCTTGTCGCTCTCCGTAGCCTGCTCTCAGCTCTGCCTCAGGCTGGTGTGGAAGACCCCACAGTCGGACAAGCAGGAGGCGGGGGGGGGGGGGGGGGGGGGGGGGAGCTGTCGCTGTAGCTCGGCTTGTGGGTGACGCCGCACTTGTCCTTGCGGCACCCCAGTCCTGTGGTGACCCTGAGTGTATCTGTCAGCCAGTGCAATGGCACGGGGTTGATCCGTGCTTCCCAGCTGTGAGCGGCTCTACTTTATGCCGTGAAGTGTCAAATCAGCGGGAGCTGGCTGCTGTCACAGGCTGCGGGGATGGTGGTTTTGCTGCTGATTCCCACCCCCCAGCATTCCTCAGCTTTCTCAACGTTGCTTTTCAGAGGGAGCCTAGCTCATTAATTAATGAGATTATTTTGTTTGTTTGTTTGTTTACTGCTCTTGATTCTTCTAGATTACCTTGTGCAGCAAAGCACAGCTGCAGGAACAGTCCCTTGGTCGGGGCAGGCGGCATCGCTCCCCAGAGGCAGTGCAGAGGGGCTGTGTTGGCAGAGGAGCTGGTGTCTTTGGCAGGGGATGGACAGAAGATTTAATGTTTTGCTTTTCTTCCCCCAGGCATCTC
This sequence comes from Butorides virescens, assembly GCA_017310255.1. Classification (NCBI taxonomy): domain Eukaryota; kingdom Metazoa; phylum Chordata; class Aves; order Pelecaniformes; family Ardeidae; genus Butorides; species Butorides virescens. The sequence continues at coordinate 2,758 of JADKXX010003676.1, forward strand.
AAGGATGTGATCCTGCTGACAGCCATGGTCCAAGTGCTGAGCTGCTTCTCGCTCTACGTCTGGTACTTCTGGCTCTTGGTAGGCCCCTGCGGTTTTCCTTGTTGCTCTATGTTGTCCCTGTCTTTCTCTGTTTAAGGACTGAGGACATTATCCATTTCATTTCAGTGTCCTGTTTCAGGCCAAACCCATTTTCTGATAGATTTTTTGTTTTCATCTTCCTGTCGAATCTTCTTAAAAATGAGGCTGTACAAGGGAAGTCCTGATCCCTCTGGTTCAACCACACAAAAAACTAGGCTGGCCTTGGCCTTTCTCTCTGGTCCTGCGAAAGGGCCACAAGAAACGCGAGGCAGATCAAAGCCATCTTTGTGCGTAGAGCGTTTTTGTGGCTGTGGCAAGCAGCCTGAGCTGCTTCTTGTTTGGTTTTCTCAGGCATTCACCAGCATGGACTGAGGCTGAGAACTTTTGGATGCTGTGCCGCTTGGTAGATCAAATGCTGTAGGCTTTGATTTTTCCCCTTAACACACCAGACTCTTTCTACTCCTGCAACATTTGTCATGTGCCTCCAGCTAAAACTGCTTTTGCAGAAGGACAAAAAAAATCTCCAGTTTGTTAAAAAAAAAATAATCCCGCGGTTGCTTTGAGCATGACCCACAAAGGTATAAAAGGCAGCTTTGGGAGCATAGAAAGTTACCTCATTTCAGTCCTTGCTCACACATTCCTTTCTAGCTGGCCTGGCAGAGGGCAGCCTAGGCCCTGACTATCCCCTGGAGACCATCTGGATCCCCCCCTTTTTTTTTTTTTTTTCAACTCAGAGAAATGTGGGGGTGTGTTCCAAAGGAGGGAGAGGCAGAATGTCTGGGCAGTTGGATTTTTCTGGGTAATTCAGACCTGATGCTGGGATTTCTGTATATGAAGCCCAAGTGCTGTAGACGTATGCAAGTTCCGACACCATAAGAAATCAGGCCGTTTATTTTGGACGCCTGCCACCGTCTTTGATTTCCGTGCGTCCTGTGATACCCCTGATCCAGCCTGTAGAGAAATTCGAGCTCCTTTGGCTTCCTCAGTAGGACCAACCCCCGCTGCCAGAGCTGTCCCCAAAGTGACCGAGTGTGTGCCACGTGTTTCGCAGGCTCCGGGACGTGCTCTCTACCTCCTGTGGGTGAACATCCTGGGGCCCTGGTTCACAGCTGACTCCTCGCCCGCCGGTCAGGAGCCAAACGAGAAGAAGCAACGCCGACAAGAACGCCGCCAGATGAAGCGCTTCTAGCCCTGGCTAGGGAGATAGATTAATGCCGTCTCTCATCTCCATGCTGTTATTTCATCAGGGATGCGACCGAAACCAATCCGAAACCATCACAGTAGCTATGTTGCCCTCTGTCATCGCTCCCATTCCTCTAGAAAGGCCGCAAGAGACTTCCCTTGGTTGGTTCTTAGCACCAGTCGAGGCCTTGCTCCTTGGGATGACAAGGGGGGTGATGCTGGGATGTGTGTAAATACCTTTTTAAAGCAGCACCGTATCGCGTTTGGGGTTGGGGATTGCAACGTTGGAGGAAATGGTACATTAAAGAGCAAAGTCTAACTGACCGTGCTGGCAGTGTGTTCGTTCACACAGGGTGCTTGCAGAGGGGAGCCGTTAAAAATGCCAGTGTATTCTTGGAGGCCTGGACCAGAGGGAAGCAAAATCCCCCAAGACAAGGCGTCTCGTCCCTTCCCAAGCTTGCTCTGTGCTGCCCTGCGCCATCGGGAGTGTGGGGCAGCTGGGGGTGCTGTGAATCAGGCTTGCAGCCAGACTTGGAGTTTTTTGGGCTTGAGCCATGAACTGCCCTGCACTACCTTTGTAGGAGCTCAGCAGGATGAAAGGCTACAGCTAAATGAAGCCAAAACTAAATCTGTGGGGTGTTTTTTTTCCCCTTTCTTTAAATGAACTCTCCCAGGGGTGGCACAGTCAGGGTGCCATGACTGCTGCAGAGACTGTGAGTTAGAGACCAGGAACAGCTCAGGCCAGCTTTTGCTTTTGCCTGCTTTGATTTATTAATGTTGTCCCTGCCCGCTATGTTGCTTGACACACTCCGGTGACCCTTTCCTGCTCCTGACGCACCAGCTCGGAGCCACGCAGCTTTGCCTGCATGAACGAGACGCATGGTCAGCATTCACAGTGCTGCCAGCCTGGCTTTTGATGCTATCCATAACCTTTTGCCCACACGTCATCTCCATCACATCATTTTTATTACACGCTTTTTCCTTACACCAAACCCAATCCCCACCTTAAGTCCTCCTGGGCCTCAGAGCCAGGCCGAGTGGCTGTAGTTGGGGTGCAGAGCAATGGTTAATTGCGGGAAAATAGCTGCGGGAGGGCAGGGAGATTGGTATTGGGGCGATTGAAGTCCTTCCTGCTGCTGGTGGGGGGCATGAGGGAGCAGGAAAAGAATACGTGGGGCAAGCGGTGGGTGTGGGCCAGCCCTTATTCCCTGCCAGGGCTGCCAGGCACAGCCCAGAGCCCCCAGCCTCATCTGCTGGCCCTGAGTGGGTGTCCCCATGCTGCCAAGAGCACCCTCCCCATACCCTAAGGGCATTCCCCCACCCTGTTGCAGCTACCCCAGCACAGCCTCCTGCACCTCTGGGGGACCAGCGCATTGCCCCAGCTCTGCCCTCGCTCCCTAGGAACCTTCTTTTCTGCCTCCCCAAAGCCACGTGGAGCCGCGCAGCCGTCCCCAAAATGCACAGGGGACGGGGGTGGGTGGGCGTGGTGGTGGGGAAACACATCAACACTAACCAACACCGGCCCTCTCAGCCGTGCTACCCTACACAGCCGTACATGCACAGCGGCCGCCCGGGCGCAGGGGAGCGGCCCAGGCTCTCCCCTCTTCCCCAGGCTCCAGCCCCAATAAATATCCAGTAACCGGCACCAGTTACAGCCCTGAGGCACCAGTTTGGTGTGGGGTGGGGGCTGCCCCTCAGTCAGGCAGCAGCTGCTCCAGCTCCTCCTCATTCAGGCCATTGGTAGCGACGATGTGGTCCAGCTGCTTCATGTACCGCTCCAGGTCCTGCATGAAATGGGGGATGCGGGCTTTCTCCAGGACCCCAAATTTCTTCAGGCGATTCACATCTTCATAGGAGACCTGATGGGAAGCAGGGAGATGGGGGTCAGCAATCCAAGGAAGGGGTCTGCCCCCCCCCGGCAGCCCACCTGAGTCACCCAAGCCCCGCCCAAACACCCTCCTGCCTGCAGGGAGGCACCAGCAGAGCTGTTCGGGGAGGTGTTTGCAAGGATTTGTGGTTTTGGGCATTTTTTTCTATCGCTGCAGGACTGCTATGGCCAAGGCAGAGAGCCAGCAGTGCAGCTGGCCGGGCTTACCCGCTGCGTTAAGCTTCCCCCCTTCCAGGGTCTCCCCTTGGAGAAATTGTCCCGTCTGTCCTTGCATCCTACCCAGCACAGCCTTCCCCTGCTCCACTGAAACCCATACGTGCAGGGAAAGGCAAAATGCTGAAGGGCTTCTAGCCAAGCACTTGTTTTTCAGGAGAACATGGGATGGTGGGAGCCCACGTGGGCTTTGGGATGGGACAGGGCTCTGGGATCAGCCCAGGATGGGACTCTGGGATCAGCCGCTCCCCCCTTGCCCTGGCTGTTACCTTTCCAAGTGCAGCCAACAGCGGGAAGTCAATGGTCTGCCGATGGCGTAGGATGCGGAGAATCCCATCCAGGTAGACCTGGTCCTTACTGAAACAGCCTGAAAGAGTGGGAGAGGCTGGGGAGCAGGAGCCTGGCTCCCCCACTGTCCTCCGCTCACCCGAATGTCTGCTGACTGCAAGAACTGGATGGTGCTGGACTGGGGTGACATGAGCGTGCCAGGGCTCAGGTGTTGCTGGTGCCGTGGCCGGGACTGCTGCATCCCAAAGGATGAATGTCCTGAGTGCTGGGGAGCGGTGCTGGGAACCGCAGAGCCAGCCAGGTGCAGCAAGAGTGCCGGGAAGGAGGGGGTGACAAACCTCTCACTGGGATGCTTTTACCCTTCTTCCTGATGGATTTTTTTTTTTTTTAACTGTTAAACCACTGCAAGAAGCTAAATACATCCCCAGAAATACTCTTTTCCTCCCCCTCCCCCCTACTTTGGCTGCTGCCTCCCCAGGAGCTTCTGCAAATCACTCCCACCAGACTGCAACCACCTTATGGGTCTCCCTGGGGCAGGGGGAGGGACCCCATCCATCCCCACCTTACCCTGAGCAGCTGAAGAGCTGATGCACCAAAGCTGCTTGGAAAAGATCACAGCCATAAAGACAAGTGGAAACCCACAGGAGAGCGGTGCCGGGGGTGGGGAGGGATGCAGGGTGGGGGCTGAGCCGCCATTTCAAAGGCTGCCGTGGCAGTGGGGTGATGCTCAACCCACCCAGCAGCAAAACACACCCACCTCTGGTTTTTCTTTTTAAAAAAAAATAAAGAGTCCCTTACAAAACCCAAAGGCTTTTCCCACCCCTGAGCGGTACCTGGCTGCGAGGTGTCGGTCTGGCCCCGCTTCGCCCGCACACAGTACTCCCACCGGACGCCGGCGTCCTGGACGTACTGCTCCAGGTCCTGGAAGAGGGCGGAGAAGGAGAGGCGGCTGGCCCGCTCGATGGTGTAGTAGAGCAGGGCTGCCCGCCACAGGAAGGGCTGCTTGCGGAAGAGGACGCTGTGCAGGCTGGCCAAGCCTTCCTCCGTGGGGTTGGCAGGCTTCAGGCTATACTGCTTGCGGCCCTCGGAGCTGTGCCAGGGCTGGCGAGTGTTGTTCACCCCCCGGATGTAGTGGGTGCCTGGGGAGGGGGGGACGGGAGCAAGCACTGTTGGCCGCAGCCTCCAAAAAGCTCAACCCCTCCACCCCCCGCCCAAGTCACTGGGGTTGGGACTGAGACCCACCACCCATGGAGGTCCTGCCGTGAGACATCTGCTTGCTCCGGTATCCAGGGCAGGCACATGAGTGCATGGGTGGGTGCCCAACACCCCCTCCACTCCACATGCAGAGAGGGACCCAGGTGGCCTCGGCCCCTTCCAAAACCTGCCCAGGAGCACCCCTCCAGGACGCCTCCTTGCAGGACCCGTGGGTTCCACCACGCCCCATGGTCCCCACAGCCCCCAGGCTGTTACCCCGGTGACAACCAGGGGATGCTCACAGCATCCCCTCTTCCGTCGCCCCGCTGACCTATCTCATGGCGCAGCATCCCCTCCAGCCAGTGCTGCCGGGCTCCGGCCAGGTTGATGGCCAGCGTTGGCCGGCTGTCCTCCACCATCATCACCGCCTGGGACAGGAGATCGTCGGTGAGCTGCACCACCACCTGCAGAAGAAGGAGGCAACCAGCATCAGCGCTGCCCTGGGAGATGCTCAGCCGGGTCTGAGCTCTAAGCAGAGGCAGGGATGGTGGCGGACGCTCAGAAAAAGCCACCGATGCAGCTGCAGCTCCCCAAAGCTGGGAGGGGATGCCTAGAGGACCCCCCCCATGGGGGGACGAAATAATTTCTTTAAACTTTTTACAGCCAGCAAACCTGAGCAGGCACCATGGGGGGGAGTGGGCAGCTCCTGGCTCCAGCATCCCTCTGGCTCCAGCATCTTCCCCCTCTCCCCCAGATCCTTCCCATGGGCTCCCCACAATTTTATGGCCACACGTGATGGGCATCCTCTGGAGACTGCCCGGTCCTGCTCCTGCATCTCTACTAGCATGGGATGGCACAATTCAGTCATCAAATCGACCCCACTCTAAGCACCTCCTTCGTTATGGGTCCAACCTCTGGACACTCCCCCCTCCCTCCCCCCAGTAAACATCCCATGAGGGAGCCAAGGCTCTGGCTCCATTTTCATGGATTCTCCTGCGGATTCTCCCTTTTGAGGCTCCAAAACAAGAACAGGGAGGCCAGATCCAGGCCAGCCCACCCTCGCAGCAGGAACCACGCATGCTGGCCACGACTCACAGCAGGGACGGGCAGTGCATGCGCAGGACCGGAGAACGTCTTTATACAGAAAACAATGTCTATTTTGGGAAACTTGGCTATGGCAAACACCAGAGCCAAGGCAGCTGCTCTACGTTAACACAAGCTAATGTGCCAGCCAAGCAGCATTTTCTGATCATCCAGCTTCAGACCTGCTGCGACTCAAAGCTGCAGCGCAGCTGGAGGAGGCACACGGCTCCGCTGCATCCCTGGGAACTCTCGCATCTGAGGTTTGGCAGCAGCAACGCTCGAGACCTTTGGGCACATACCCATTTCACCTCAAAATCCTTCCGTCACATCCATATTAATCCTAAACCCCATCTATTATTTCACAGCTGATGCTTTGCAGGATGAAAATGGACGTGTACACATACACGCTATGTGGCAATTCTTTTCTCTTATTTAAAAAAGGAGAGGAGACTGAACAGGTTTGCTTTAACCCACATTTATTATTGTGCAAAGCTGCTCGTGAAAGCCAAAGGCATAACGTAACAGAGCAGAGTCTAGCATGGGGCAAGCGAACGGCATAAAATACTTCCAGTGCCATTGCTTACCTGGATTAACATATACCACAGCATAAAAGAAAATCCCCTCCAGCTCCGAGAAAAGACTTGCCAGGTCACTTCTGACTTGTGTGCATCTCCTCGAGCTTTATTTCTGCTCCAGTAAACAAGTCAAAATAAATAAGGGCTGCATTTTCGCTGCCCTCTGCCATGGACCTTGGTGTCCTGGGACAAAGCGAGGCAGGGAACCGATCCGGATTAAACCCAGTTTTAGGCTCCAGGTTAGTTTCCAGCAAGATCATCACCCCCGGCTCTGTGAGCTCTTGGTGGGGAGAAAACTTTTGGCAGCAGCACCGGCTTCTGTTAACAGCCCCACCTGGAGCTATGACAGGCAGGGAAGGTCACGGCTTCACTGCAAGCAGAAATAAGGAGGGACAAACGGGCCAGGTTTCCGTATGGTTGTAACCAATTCCTGTCTCTTAGGCCAGTTCGGCACGACGGGAATACAGCCCAGACATCTGGCATGGCAATCCCGACTGTGACTAGCAGAGGCTGAAATCCTAGGATGCAGGAAGGGAAGGGGAGAGCCAGGGGACAGAGTTTAAACCAGAAAAAAGGCGAGGCCCATGCTTCGTTGTCATAGCACTTCTGCTCCCTCGAAGATGCTGCAGCACAGAACGGGTGCCTGGACCCTGTGACGGTCCCCGGTCCCCGGGTCTTTGCCGCGGCTCCTGCAGGGAGCAGCGGACACAATGCACTGTGCCAGCTGGGATACAGGGTGCTCGGCTGGCTGGGAGCGCTCCATGAGGCTGGGTCCACACCTTGCTTGTCGTGCTTCATTTCCCCTATATGAAAAAAATAAACCCCAAGGAGGTTGGAATTTGGGAAACGAGATGCAGAAAAACGAACTTCTGCCCTAGGATAAATCACTCTCATTCTTAAACCTGCTTTCCCCTGACCTATTAAAAACATACCCTCCCGGAGCTGCTCCTCTTTGCTCTGCTCCATTTGCTGGTTGCTCAGCCTTGGCCACGTTACGCTGGATTCCTCCAGGCGCCATCCCCACCCCGTGCCAGCGGGACCCGCTGCAGCAGGGCCAGCCCAGCTGGTGGGGTTTTGGGAGGCTGGTGCTCGCTTGGCATCCCCCAAATCATTCAAGTTTCCCTCATGCAATTCCAAAAGCCTCCTCCGAAAACATCACTTGGAGCACCCGCGCAAGTGAAATGTTGTATAAAATAAACTGCAGAGTTTCATTACGTTGAGCACTACACGGGTAAACTTGCGATGCAGCTCATCTCTGCCATACTGGTGACCTCCAGCTCTCCCTTCCTGTCTGCACTGGTGCCTTAATTCCCACCCTTGAAGAAACCACTTTTATTCTAACCCAAACATCCGTCCATCACCTGGCCATGGCTTTTTCCGCTGCTGTTCTGGCAATGCTGTGTCCCGCACCCTTTGCTGCATCTCCCCTGCTGTTACCCAGGTTAGCACCCAAGCACCCTCTGGGGGCTGAGCTTCCCTAAAGCAGAGATACACCCTGCTTTCATAAGCACTGAGCAACATTCGCAAGAGTGCCCTGGCTTTAAGAGAGTTGATTTTTATATTATTTTGGAGGGGCTCTGTGCATGGCATTCCTGTCCCGGGATGGCCAAATGATTGGCTCACACAGTGCGACCTGAACACCAAATGAGCCCAACCACCTTGTGGAAAGGCAAGGGCTGTCCCTCAGGCTTTGTGCCGGAACAGGAGGCAGCCTGAACAGCCCCAAACCAAACTTTTTTCCTTTTTCTTTTCCTCTCTGATATCGCTATGCACAGGGTGAGCAAAGAGAAATGGCAGCAAACAGCTGGAAAACAAGAGGCATCCGAGGACGCTGAGGATGCAATGCTCAGCACTTGAAATCAGGCCTTGCATGAGCCCTTTTTAGGCAAGGCAGCAAGAGCTGAAATGCTGAGTGAAGCATTCCCTGGGATCCAGCATCTGGAGAAAGATCCAAGGGAACAGAAAAATTCAGTTTGCTACAAGCTGGGGCACTGCTGGAGGCCGAGCACCGAGGGAAGGGTGCAGCTGCAGTCACCAGTCTGTGTATCCAGGAATGAAGGAAAACTCCAAGCAAGAACACCCCAGAGCCTTTAGAGGAGGAATTCGAGTCTGAGGGAGCACTGCTGATTCCCCCCCCCCCCCCACCTAACAGGGAAGAAAAGGTAAAGGCAACACAGAGACAGCAACGCTCAATTGCACGGAGTGGAAACTCTCTTTCCCTGCACGAGAGCTCAACGGCATCAAGTGAAGCGATTGGGGAGCAGACTCAGGACAGAGCAGCATCAGCAAAGGCGCAACCCGCCGCACGCTATTTGCAGGGGTTCACGATCAGGTGGGCAAATTAACAGCAGGGGTTTTGCAGGCAGACACACCGCCCCCCCCCCCGACTCGGGAAGACACGTGGAGGGAAATTCCCCATCCCCGTCCTAGGGGTGGAAAGATTCTGGGACAGAGAGCTGGGCAGGAGAGTGAGGGATGGAAACGGACCAGTCCAGGGGTTGGGAAATGGGATCGGACACTGCTCGGCGAGGCTGAGAGCGCCTGCAGCCATGGGTACAGCTGCAGGTCGCAGTCGCCCTTCGAGAGCCAGATATACGGATACGCCCAGGGGCCACCACAGGGAGAAGATGACAGGCAAAGCCCCACGATGTCATCCTTGAGATGTCAGCCTGATGACTTTTTCAGAGGCATTGGCTTGGGTTATTTTATTTTTCCCCCTTATTTGACAATGCAGTGACACAGCATTGGTTTTCTTTATTAAACAGAGGTGCCAAGAACCACCCTGTGCTGAGCCAGCCGCCAGGGAGCGGTGGGAAGGGACCCTCGGCATCACTGGAGGCTGCAGCTTTGCACGCTGCCGTTACGCTGCCCGCAGCATCCTGTCTGCTCAGGACCTCACACACCAAGAAAGCGCCAGCACTGAGCAGCTCCAGGCACCAGTGGGATCCCGGGAGATGCGAGCAAGCGTTATTTAGGTGAATGACATCTCACAACCCCAGGGATTGCCAGGCAACACTTACCAACGGGGCCGGGGGGTTGCTTTGCTGCAAGCTGGGAGCTTGCCAAAATCCATACGGACACCTCGGAGCTCCGGCAGCGTCACCTCGGTCCTGAGCCAGAAGAAAAGGGAAGGGCTTTCAGGATCTGCAGCTCGCACCCCGACAAAGAAGCTTTTGAAGACCGTGAAGTTAATTATAGCACAAAGACTTACCCATGAGCACGCTCGCCTGCGGCACCGGAAAGTGGGATCCTCGCCTTCGCTGATGGGTGGCGGGGACAAAGGGCAGCTGCCCGGCCACGCTGCCTGCAGGCAGCTCAGGCAGCCGACACGGCAGCGGGTCAGCACAACCCCACGCGCCAGAGTTTCTTCTTTTTTTTTTTTTTCCTCCTTTTTAAGCCAGCCATCACGATGACCACATGACGGGGAAGCAAATGGCACGGCAGAACCGACGGGGCACAGGAGGTGAAAGCCAGGAATTACAGGTACAGGTGCAGGGAGGGAGGATGCAGGTCTGACACCAGCCAATTCCCCAACAGGGTGTTACGTTATCGGCGATGCAGAAGTTTCAGCAAGTGTTCGTCCTGTCCAGGGGAGCAAGCTTTGCCAACATCGCTCTGCTGAGAGCAGACAAAACCCTTCCCTCTTCCCTGTCCCAGAGAAACTCGGCAACGTTTCTAATGGGCAGCAAGGAACAAACCAATGCTTTAAAGGTTTTAAAAGCACTTATCGAAAGTTTCGGATGAAAGAGCCATGTATCTCGCATGCTGACGTGCAAACGTAATTACTGAACCCTGTGTTCCCTTGAGCAAAGGGAAAATTACACGGGGCTGTAAGAAAGCCAGTTGTGCACCAACAAGTGAGAAGACAGACAGCTTTCTGCCCAGCCAGAGCTCAATCTGGGTTTGGATCAAGGGCGCAGAGCAAAATACCTGCATTTCATCAATTAATAAAATCAAGAGAGAGACTGCAACTAGCAAGTCATAAGCGTAGGTCTGTAAGTAAGGCTGGCCCAGCTGCTAGGCTGGTATTGGGTATTGGGCCTGGCTCTGGGTACTAAAAGGCAGCTGAATCACAGGAAGAGATTTGCAGAGATCCTTTGGGTCCCACAGCAAAGGCTTAGGAGGGCCAAGGTGCCAAATCCACATCCTGAGGACGGCAAACCACAGGGGCTGGAGGAGGAACGTCCCCTGGCCGGGGGGAACCCCGGGGGAACCGCTCGCTCCTGCTTTTGCCCAGGTGAAATGCACTGGGTACCACGCAGCGAGTTGCTGCCTCAGGGAAATGCTTGTGAATCGCCCTGTTAGAAGATGGAGGTGAAAAATCAGAGCTAGGAAAAATAGTCCGGCCAGGAGGCGGCGGTGAGGAAGCCCCTGTGCAGGCCGGCACAGCATTCTGTCCTGCAGCCAGCAGCCGAAGGCAGCCCTGCGAGCTGAAAAAGCAAAACCAGGTGCAGAAATCCTCCTCACCACGTGAACCCAGGACGGTGGAAGCATTTCGCTCACACCTTGCAGGCGGGAAGGGGGAAAAAAAACCCCAAAAGTCCCTTAACCAAAGCTGTGGGGCATCCCACGCTGGGCGCTGCTGGGGGCCCAGGGAGACCCGATGAAGCGTTGCTGAACCTCCCCCCCGGCTCCCGCCTGCACCGCTGCCATCGCGCCTTAGCCACGCACTCGGGGTTTCAAAGCGCCGTAAGCTGGCACATCCCACAGGACAGCGGGAAATCTCTCCCCTCAACTTTGCTTTTGGATACACGAGGGAAGGCAGCCGTCGGAGCGGGAATCGATGCCTCATGCGTGCAGCGAAACGCTCCGGGTGCGGCCAGGCAGACGAGCAGCAGCTCCTCTCTCTCTCTCAAGCAGAAAAGGGAGAGGTACGCTGAAAAAATCAAGGGAAATGGGTGGGGGACCAGCACCCACGTCCTACCGCTGGTGTGCAGCGAACGCAGCCAAACCGGAGATGAATGGCCACCACGGCTCGGAGTAAAAAACTTTCTTCTTTGCACCCCAAACATTTCTTAATCTGAGTCCTTTTTTATCAGAAAATAAACATTTTACAGCTGTATTTTACAAGTCATAAAGCAGGGACGTGGATTACCTCTCCCACGCAGCCTTCCTTCTGCATGTACTTGCGGATCACTGACCAGATCTGGCACTTGCTCAGCAGCCTCCCGCCCGTGGCCACTTCGAAGCTCTCGTAGGTCCCATACTTCTCCAGGACGGCACGAATGATCCTGAGCGCCTGTCGCAGGCAGAAACAAAACATTAGTGCCAACACCCTCCCTGCTGACAGACACCTCTTAAAACCCCCACGTGCAATAATCCCCGATAAATGCCTGTGAGAGAGAGAGTTTTGCAATATTTAAAAAAACCCCAAGGAGACTGAGCCAGCTGGAGGTGGCCACCGGGACAGACGGACACTTAATGCAACCAGCGTGACACACGGTATTTTCTTTCTACTTTTCATCACCCTTGCAAGCATCTGTTGTGGGAAGCAGGCACAGCAGAAGCGAAACGGCATCTGCCGCAGCACGCTGCCTCTGGGAGGTTAAAGCCACGGTTGTTTTCATCTTTTCTGCTTTTGGTTCTCCTTTCAAACTCTAGTGCTTGCACGAAGTGGTCGAGTTTTTTGCTCCAGGAGTTTCGTGGTGGCGCTACTTCTTCTTCAGCCAGGGTCTCAGCATGACCAGCCCGCTGTGCGCCAACAGCCTCCTAATAAAAGCAGCGTGTTCTGTTTTACGAGCATTTACGTTTACGGGGCGTCTATAAAAAACGAGCAGTTATTAGCATGTTTCCTTCCAAAAAAGTGAGTTTGCTTTGGAGACATTTTCAGGCCATGACTTTCTCCAGCCTATTAATATATACACCAAGCCAGATGATGACCACCTTGCACCAATTCTGTAGTTTTTCCAGCAGTTTTATCACACCTGTAAACCTGGCTGAGCTGCTGCCGAGCTTCCCAGCCCAGGACCAAGTGCTGCTCCTGAATGGTGCATCTTCCACCTCCTCCTGCCGAGCAAACCCCCTGGGCTCTTGTGCGGGCTCCGGGCAGCGGTTGGGACCTGCAGAGGAGGTCCCATCCCCGCCTTCACAGAATCCCAGCATGGTAGGGGTTGGCAGGCCCCTCCAGAGATCACCCAGCCCAACCCCCCTGCTCAAGCAGGCTCACCCACAGCAGGGTGCACAGGACATCATCCAGGCGGGCTTTGAATATCTCCAGAGAAGGAGACTCCACAGCCCCCCTGGGCAGCCTGTGCCAGGGCTCGGTCACCCTCAAAGTCAACAAGTTCTTCCTCCCGTTCAACTGGAACCTCTTCTGCTTCAGTTTGTGCCCATTGCCCCTTGTCCTGGCACTGGGCACCACTGAGAAGAGTCTGGCTCTGTCCTCGTGACACCCACCCTTCAGATATTTGTACGTGTTGATGAGATCCCCTCTCAGCCTTCTCTTCTCCAGGCTGAACAAGCCCAGCTCCCTCAGCCTTTCCTCACAGGGGAGATGCTCCAGTCCCCTCATCATCCTTGTTGTTCTCCTCTGAACTCTCTCTAGGAGTTCCTCATCTCTCTTGAACCGGGGAGCCCAGAACTGGACACAGTGCTCCAGATTGGGTCTCAGTGGGGCAGAGTAGAAGGGGAGGAGAACCTCCCTCGCCCTGTTGGCCACACTCCTCTTAATGCACCCCAGGATGCCATTGGCCTTCTTGGCAACAAGGGCACCCTGCTGTCTCATGGCCAACTTGTCCACCAGGACTCCCAGGTCCCTCTTGGCAGAGCAGGTCAGCCCCCAGCCTGTACTGGTGCATGGGGTTCAACCTCCCCAGGGGCAGCGCTTGACACTTGCCCTTGTTGAACTTCATCAGGTTCCTCTCCGCCCAACTCTCCAGCCTGTCCAGGTCCCGCTGAATGGCAGCACAGCCTTCTGGTGTATCAGCCACTCCTCCCAGCTTCATGTTGTCGGTGAACTTGCTGAGGGTACGCTCTGTCCCCTTATCCAGGTCATTGATGAATAAATTGAACAAGACCAGGCCGAGTACTGAGCCCCGGGGAACCCCACAAGCTACCGGCCTCCAACCAGACTCTGCACCGCCGATAAGAACCCTCTGAGCTCTGCCATGCAGCCAGTTCCTGATCCACGTCACTGTCCACTCATCCAGCCCACGCTTCCTGAGCATCCCTATGAGGATGTTATGGGAGACAGCGTCAGAAGCCTTGCTGAAGTCAAGGTAGACACCATCTACTGCTCTCCCCTCATCTACCCGCAACCGGTCAGGCCATCGCAGAAGGTGCTTAGATTAGTCAGGCATGATTCCCCTTATGCCCCTACGGTCACCAGGATCAGGCAACGGGTGCTCTCCACCAGCACCAGCACCCAAACCACCCAACGCCCCGGAAGAGGGGCTGCGTGGTGTGCGTCTGGTTCCCCCCCCCAGCAGAAGGTCCTGATTTTCCTTCCCTGGACAGTCTCCTCCGCACAGCTGGTTTTTATTCTCAAATCACTTATAGAGTTTTTCTAGAGGAAGTTGCATAGGTATTTTTATGTTGTCGGGGTTTTTTTTTTGTTGTTGTTGTGGTTTATTTGTTTGGGTGTTTTGTTCACCCAATGATCAGGATCATTTTTGCGGCACTTCAAGGTACCTCCTGCTGACTGCAGCAGAAAAAGGACCATTTCTTTCTCCCACTGCTGCTCAGCCACTTGCTCTCTCCTCCCAGAGGACCTAAAGCACCGAGCCAAGAGAAATCCAGCACAGCTGGTGCCCAGCAGTACGAACGACCGAAGGGCACGCTCCCCGCTGACCTCCAGTGCACATCCTGGCGAGCAAAATTCCGAAGATACCAAGTTTAGTTTTCCGCAAGGCTGCTGAGCATCCCTGGGCAGCCCAAAATCCTGCACCCACCATATGCAGTGGGATAACAAATCCTCCAGCCCCAGCTCTGTGCTGCTGGCGTTCCTGCAATGAGCCAGGGACGTGATTTCCAGGGCAATGAGCCTCCACGGGGCTGGAGGAATCAGTCTGTTTTATTTAAATTTTCTATTAAAAATAAAATAAAATAAAATCCCACCCCAGCACGTGCAGAGCAACCAGTGGAGCGGCAAGCTGGAGGCAGGGAGTTTTGCCTGCTCTTCTCCAAGGATGCTGGCTTAGCAAAACGTCTCATTTATTTAAGCTCCGTGATTAACGCAGGTTTTTAAAATAAAAGCAGTTTATAGCTAATAGTTAGCTGGCAAGGAAAAAACAAAAAAGAGTGTCCCAAGATAAAAGAGGCTTGAAAGAGGTTACTGCAGGGTATGAGCGAAGGAGCATCGCCATGAATACTGGCACAGCACACCGCCGCCGGAAAGCTTGGAGGAACCCTGGCAGCAACACTCAGCACTTAATGTCTCTTGCAAAGGGTTTTAGGACCCAGGACGAGACCTTTAATGCTGGTTACAAACCTTAATTGCACTGATTCAAAGTAACAGGCAGAGAAAAACCATCGCAATTATTCATCTTTTACTATATTGCAAGTCAACTGTCCTGAAAGAGAAAGCAATGGGGGCCGAGACAGCTCTGAACAACTCATTTTACTGCATTACTTGGGGAATGAAATGCAAAAAAAGAAAAAGAAAACACGGACAAGGCAGCAAGGTCTCTACAGCAGTCAGTTCGTCCGCCCTGCAACAGCATCGCTGGCACCAGTTTATCCGGGGCGGGCACTGGCTATGACTAACTGCTTAGAAAGCTGTTTACAGAAAGAGCCCGAATCATCTGGATAATAATTCAGGCAGAGATATCATTAGCAATGCAAGGATAAGCAAACATTCAAAACCCAATAAATAAATCAACGAAGAAGTTGTTATTTGAAGGGCCAGACGTAAGCTCCCAACTAGGAGGTGTAAAGCAACGCCTCTGGCATGCAATCTCCATCTGTCCTAAGACCTTTTTTTCTGTCTGCTTCTCGGGATGCAGCTAAAAGGGGGCCGGGTGGCAGAGAGGATGCTCTTGCCAGAGGCAGGGTGCCCGGCCCAAGGAGGAAGCTGGTTTTGGGGCACGGCCAGGCTCCCAGCTCTGAGCACAGAGCAAAGGGACGGAGCCTGCAGCTCCATTCCTGCCTCACTCTGCCTGCACCGGGACGAGGCGCCTCGGCAGGCAAAGCGCGGAGGAAGCACGCTCCTCTCCTCCTGCCCGTTCCCTCCCCTCCGAGTGGCCGGGCACTGTTTGCTTGCCGCCATCCACACGTTATTATCCATGGCAGAGAGCAAGCCGGGAACATTTCAGTAGCGTATGAGCAACGGAAGCAGTTAAGCAAAATAATACAGACTCCTTAAGCGGGGTCTACACCAACTGTTACCGTGACCGACCACATTTGCTGATGTGTTAAGGACGCTGCCACACCAGACAACCTTTAGGCCTTCCAGAAAATAAGCTGGACTTAACCATCGTATCTTTCAGGCTAAGGACTGCATCCTGCACGGTCACCCACACGTTCCAGCTCCTTGTCTGCTATTTCTAAAGCAACAAGTGCAAAATAAAAAAAAAATAACAGTAATGTGTGCCCAGAGGAGCACCAGCTCCTGACCACCACCACACGTCCGTGAGCAAGCGGCCGATAGCATCACCCAGCATCAACGGGACCGTCACCCACATCACCCCCGGAGCACGGACTACTCCTGCAGGTGGACCAGGCAGTTAAGAAGAGGTGAAGAAACAGCAGGGCGAGCATGCTGAAGGTAGGGCACACCGGTGCCAAGCGGAGCAAGACCTGGCAGCAGAAGCTGGGACAGAAAGCGGGCCACGGGGTTGCCCACAGACCAGCTCCTGGCTGTGGCGCAGTCCCACCGTGCCACGTCCCGGTGGCATCAAGGCGGTGACACCGCCCTCCACGAGGACACCCACTCCTTCGCACCGCCGGGTCCCCCGGTTCCTCCTCCTCCTCCCAGGCCGAGCATCCCTGCCCCCGGGAGACACCGGCGGGGGGAACCAAAGCCCCAGCGGCTCCGCCTCACCTGAGCGACGAAGCGATCGGAGGCGGCTCCGTACTTGTCCAGCACGGCGGCGGGCACCGGCTCGGCGTACTCGAACTGCGGGTCGTAGGCGAAGCTGGCGCGGAAGAACCGCTCCCGCTCCGCCTCCACGTTGCGGGGCCGCAGCGCCACAAGCAGGCAGGGGCTCCGCCGCCCGCCGCCCTCCTCCGCCCCCCGCCCCCGCGCGATGTGGGGCAGGGAGGCGGCGGCGCGCATCCCCCCGCGCCCCCCCGCGCTTTCGCTCCGCCGCACCCCGGCGCCGGTTTCCGACAGGCGCCGGGTTCCCCGCGGGCAACGGGGCGCGGGTGGCGGCGGGGCCGGCGGGGCGGGGGGGGCCGGGCAGGAGCAGAGCGGCGGGCCATGGCGGGCGGGCAGGCGCGGGGCGGCGCTGGCCCCCACCCCGCCGGCCGCCGCCGCC
>JADKXX010003677.1:0-85615 GCA_017310255.1 Butorides virescens
CCTTGCACCCCCAGCCCCGTTGCGTCCCCAGCCCCGTTGCGTCCCCAGCCTCGTTGTGTCCCCAGCCCCGTTGCACCCCTAGCCCTATTGCACCCCCAGCCCTGGCTGCATCAGAACCCCAGTTGTGTCACCAACCCTATTTGCATCTCCAGCCCCGGTAGCATTGCTGCCCTGGTTGCGGTAGCATTGCTGCCCTGGTTGTGTTGCCAGGGCCAGGTGCATTGCCATTCCCAGCTGTGTCACTGACCCTGGTTGCATCACCAGTCCCAGTTGCATTTCCAGTCCCAGTTGCATCACCAAACCCAGTTGCAATGCCATCCTGGTTGCTTTGCCAGCTGCAGTTGCATCGCCAAGGCAGTTGCATCACCAAATTGGCTGCATCGCCAGCCCCGGTCGCATCACCAACCCCAGTTGCCCCACCAGCCCCCACTGCATTGTTATCCCAGTTGCGCTTCCAGCCCTGGTCACATCACCAGCCCTGGTCGTGTCACCAGCCCCAGTTTCATCGTCACCCCGATCGCATTGCCAGCCCCAGCCACATCACCAAGCCCAGTTGCATCGCCAACCCTGGTTACATCACCGAGCATGTGGCTTTTCTCAAAGCCCTGGCTCCTGGAGTGCAGTGAGTACCTCCATTTTTGGTTCTGGCTGGCTTTACTAACCCGCTGTGCAAGGACAAGGCAGGCTCAGCGCTCAGAAGCAAAGTGTGTTTATTATTTTGTAAATCTGCGGATTTTGAGTTGGTCTGGCCCGGGGAGCCTAGCTCGCTGCCTGCACGCTGGCAGAGGTGCTCCTGCAAGCCGTCCCTGCCATGCCACCCCCGTGCCAGCCCCTGCCCACCCTGGTAAGTCAGAGCATGCACTCGTTACGTGAGCTGCTCTGTCCCAGCTGAGCAGAGGCTATGGCACCGCGGGCTTCACAGGCCCTAAAGTGCCTAAACATGGCTTGCTAGCGACGAGGCCTTGTGCATATGCCATAATTCGCAAGTGTGATGTTAATGAGCTGGCAGTGCGGTTAATTATCCACCCGCTAGTGGGAAGTGACAAGCCTCTGAAGTATAATTAATCGCCATTCCCAAAAGAAAAAACCATCGGTGTGGAAGTGGGTACCAGCCCATCCACCTGAGCTGCTGGTCTTGCTCCTTTGCCTTCCAAACTCAGCCCCGAGTCCTTTGCTCCCCTGCATGGCAGCTTGTAGTGGCCACCAGCACGGAGGGAAGCTGGCCCTCATTCCTTTCAGTTCTTTTTGGGCTCCTTAAGGACCTTCTGTCCAGGTAGGATCTTCCCCCCTTTCCCTGCCCCTGGGCTGGACCTCACCTGCCCTGGCTCCCCCTGCTCCTGTGGGCTCCCCAGCAGGATTTCGTTGATGGAGCTGAGCGTCAGGTTGCTGAAGACCATGTTAAGGTGGGCGACGCCTCGCAGCTCCTGGACATGCACCTTCTGCTTTTGCTGGTTGCGCCATCGCTTGCACAACTCCAAACTGCGTGTGCTGACGGTGTCGTCCCCGTCACCATAAATCATATCCACAGGGTCCTCGTAAGGGAAATGCTCGTTGTATATGTACGTCTCCACGGTGGGGTAGCCTGTGCCATAGAGGCAATACGTATCCACCCCAGGAGGGGGTAAGCCCTTCAGCAAGTCCTTCATGTCCTCCCACATGTACCAGCCATCCTCCAAGTTGACGTCAGTGAAGAAGCGTTGGTAGTCCCGGTAAGTGTAATTGTAGGAGGGCGTGGAGATGAAAATGTGGCTCTCGGGCCAGGCCAGGCTTGTTGGGAACATCCAGGGGCTGGTGGTGGTCATGCGCTGCTCTTCACGTAGCTTGATGTTGGACATGAGTGGGATGCCCTGATTGTCACCTGCAGGACACAGGCGGGCTCATCAGAAACAGGACCAAAACGTCCCCTCGCAACTGGTGCCCCTTGGGTGGCTGTGCTGGCATCAGCCCGTCCAGCAGGGACTCACAGCTGGGGTATGGCTCCACCTTGGATCTTCCCCTGCTTACCCCTGCCCTGCCCACGGCCACACGTCCTCTCCTCACCCCTCTGGCTGCAGATACCCAGAGAGACCTTCCAAACCCTTCTCTCCACCATAACTTCTCTAGCTCCTAGGAGGGGCTGAGCGAAGACAAACATGGACCTGTGATGGCCCTGACCAACCCAGTCCTGGACTGTCCTTGCAACCCCGGCACCTCCATGCCTGCCTGCAGGGATGGGAGTGAGCTGAGCCTGATGAGGGTGCTGATAACGGGTGGCCAACCCACATGCATCCTGCAAGCCTTGGCATTTTTGGTCTGTCTGGAGGCCTAAAACAGGGCAATGATCTCAGGTTACCTTAAAAATGTCTCTGACCCTTGCAGCAACAGAGAAAAATATGAGGGCATGACTTAAGGGTGATGCAAGGGGCCAGATGTTAAAATCTTCAAGCACATGATTTTAACTCCATGCCTTTTTGGAGGCTCAGCTTGTGACTTGTAGATATTCTGGCCTGTCAGCATTAGGCAAGTGATTGTGGCTTTCTGGGCTGAAAAAGGACTAAAGAGGAACTGGGAGAAGGGAGATTAAAGCCTGAAGACAGCAAAGCTTTTGGGGGATGGGCTGTGAGATGTGGGGAGATCCAAGCAAGTGGTACAGGAGAGCATGTGAGTGTCCCTTGGGTGGCCTCCATGTCTCCTGCTGCAGAAGGGCTGTATGGGTTGGAGTGAAGGTCCAGCAAGCTGCATGGATGGAGGTGGCACAGACCCCTGGGGAGGCAGTGAGAAGGGGGCGAGCATGCCCCAAACTCCTTCTCTGGCCCCAGGGTTTTTTCCCAGGATGGGTGTTTTGGCTTTCAAGGAGCGCCCTAGCTCAGGAGTTGCCCCTGGGCATGGTGCAGGGTATGCTGCAGGCTGTCTGGTGAGGTGCAGAGGAAGGGGGACAGCCAAGCTGCAGGTGGACCCTTCTGACAGCAGTTTTCCATACACACAAACCCACCAGCCCCAATGATGGAAACCAGAGCAAGCTCCAGGGCATGCTCTGGGTCGCTCTCCTGCTGGCGGGGCTGCGGCAGGAACCTCTGTGGTGCTTTCTGCACCATGGGCTGCAGCGGCATCGGCACCAGAGCACGAGTGCTGCTTCCACAGACCCCCTTGGCCGTCTGTCCCCAACCTCTTCCACCACCATGTGCTTTCCCTGCCCACCCCACCCCCTTCCATTTCTGAAAGAGGAAAAGAAAGCAAAGAGGTGTCTGCATGCAAGGAGTCACTCACCAGATGCTAGGACACGCAGGGGCTTGACGGCCCCTCCCCAGGGGGCACCCAAGGAGATGAAACCCCCAATGTACTGATCCTTCCAGGCTTGCGTCTGCTGTAGCAAGAAGTAGAGGATGTTCAGATTGCCCATGCTGTGTGCGATGAGGAAGACGCGTCGCTGGTACTCATCGTGCATCTCCTCGATTAGTGCCTTCAGCTTCTGGAAGTATTCAGGCTGCTCCTCTGTGGACAAGAGGGTCACCAGCTCTTGGCCACCTCACTCATGGCCACAGGGCTCTGGGGGGCTGACCCTAGGAGCCCCTGACCAGAGAGAGGTGTGGGCACAGAGGCCACAAGTGCCACCATGCACTTACACGAGAGCACTATCAACAGCCAAGTGCCCACCACCGCGGGCAGCCAGCCCTGTCCAGGGGTTTCTCCACAGCAGCCAGCTCGGTGAGAGCCATCCTGCTTCCCTCCCTGCACACGGGTGGCCTGGCCACAAACCCCATACTTACGGGGCCCGACCCTCCAGTCGTAGGGGGCTGCCCGAACTGTCTGGTCCCTCACGTAGCCGTTGTTCACCAGGTTTTGCACCAGGGTGTGCAGGTAACCTATGGGCAGAGAGAACAGGTCTGTGGTCCTCTCCCATCAATCTTTTTCCACCCTGGTCCTGGTCATGGACATGATGTCCTCTGGTAAGCCCTGTAGCTTGCTGGCTCAGCCAGAGGTAGTGGCTCTATGTATCCCATGTGTGCTGGGGTCAAGGATGGGGCGGTCCCTGCCAGCACTCTCCAGCGTGTCCCCAAGGCCAGCGTCCCTCACACACAGGTGACCTGGGCTCTCTGCAGAACCAGTCCCTCCTGGAGACATGGAAACCCCTCTCCACTTGCAGGGAGCACGTGGGACGCCCAGACACCCCACGCCTCTCCTCCTCTCACCTGCCAGCTTGCTCTGATCCAGGTATTCCACAGAATAGGTCTTGCCAAAGCCAGGCACGCGGATGTGCACCCCCGGGGCATTGGACATTTTCCGAGAGGTTCGGTTGTACACCACCCTGCGGGAGCAGGACTGAAAGTAGCAGAAAGAACCACGTCCCCAAGGGATGGGGTGAGGATCACGGGGCTGGAAGCTTGGACCTGGGTGGCTGTTTCCAAATCTTGTGTGGATGGGGAGGTGGACTGGTGCCAAGCCAGCACCCATGCAATTGCCCGGTGTGTCAGGGCAGGGGGCTCCGATGGAGCAGGCGGCGGTGGCCCCCTCACCCTGTGGCCCCAGGGGAGGGGGGCAGTATCTCCAGCAGGTGCTGAGGGGGGTCTGGCTGGCATGAGCACATGGCAGGGACACAGGAAAGGGATGGGCACTCAGAGCAGGAGCTGTGCTCCCAAATGGTCCCATGGTGCTCTCAAGGTTTCCCATGTGTGGTTGTGGCCGGGGCAGGAGGAGAGGGGAGGGAGATCCCTGGTGTAGGCCATTTTCCCGGGGAGCTCCCGCTGTGGGGCCAAGCCATACCTGGTGTTATCGATCCAGCAGTCAACTCCCACTGGCAGGAAGGTGTTGAGGTTGAGCCAGATGGTGAAATAGTCCTCCGTTTTGCGGTAGCACATCCAGTTCACCACGTCCGGCTTGTCCAGCTTTGCTTCCAGCTGGTTCCCGAGACAGCCAGGCACTGGTGGCACCACAGAGGGAGAGCAGAGCCAGCTACAGACCCCGTCCCACCTGCCCTGGAGGGCTGCCCAGCCCAGCGCTTCCCCTGGACCCCCAAGTGGGGCTCCCCTGTGGCTGCCCAGACCCCGGGGACACTTGGGCACCCACTGGAGTGGCATCCCCAGAGAACAGCGTGCTCCACGCAGGAGCAACAGTGCTTGGAGCCGAGATGCGGGGTGACTGTGGAAGTGGCAATAAAAACGCATTCTCAGGGACCCCCTGAACTGCCTTTCCCAGAGTTTGACACCCCGAGCTGCCATCCTCGGCCCAAACCTGCCAATCCCTACCAGCACGGAACATCCCAGGTTATTGCCCCCTGCCTGGCTGGGTTTCCATCCCCCTCTCCTCGCTGCAGCCCGGGGGAAGGAGTCAGTGCTGCTCGGGGCTGCCCAGCCCTACCGCATCCCCTGGCAGCTTGGGGATGCACAAAGTCCCCAGGGATGTCAAAGTCATCCCGGTGCTGGCACCCCAGGACCACACACTGTTTTGCTGAACTTTAAAGCCTCCAGATAGGCTGAGCTAGCTCTCTGAAAGGGTTTGGTGCCGTGCGGAACCATGCCCTGCAGGAATTCAGTGCAAATAGCGTGCATGGTGAACACAGTGCGGTTGTAAGCAAGTTTACGGTCTGACACGTGCAACCTGGGCTCCCTTGATGGAGGGTGACCATCACCCAGGCACCTGGTCTGTCTCTGGGATCCCTGTCAGGGATGGGACACCCACCCTGGTGCCACCCCGGTATGTGTGCCTGTGCCGTGGGCACATGTCATGGAGAGCATTCCCAGCTGGGTGCCAGCTCCTGGTGCCAGTGCTGACCCGGAGGGTGAAGAGAAGAGGAGAAGGGGCTTCAGGGGACAGTGGCTGTGGGATGGGAGCACAGCATGGCAAATTGCATGGCCCCCGCGGGTCCTGGACTGGCCCCCAGTGCACGGCTGGGGACAGCATGGCCCTTCGACGCCGCTGCAGGCGCTGTCTGCTATGTGTCCCATGTAAGGTGCTTCCCTCAAGGACACCATGGGCCGCTTTGCAGCCTGAAGTCCCTATTGGTGCCTGCCCTGCGCTGGTCCGCCACCCGGACCTGGGCTGTGCTGCGGTGCTGGGACCCCACGAGCATGGTGGGGGGGGGAGCCATGGCCCCTGGTGGGGGGGGCTGAAGGATGCAGGCAAGGGGCATCTTTGACCTGAGAAGGATGTCCCCCATTTTCCCTGGTCCTCACCAGCCTCAGGTGCCTCTGCTCCCCGGGGTCCATAGGTGCAGGTGTTTTGGGGAGCCACAGTGCTGTCCCTGTCACCCCATGCCACCCACCACAGCACCAGCTCCCGCAGCGTGGCAGGGCCACGGCTGCAGCCTCCGAACGCCTCATCCCATGCAAGAGGTGAAGGGGGTGCCACCACCGTGGCATCTCCCCAGGGATGCAAGGAGGGTCTAATCCTGCCTTCAGAGCACCTGGTTGGGGATCAGCCAGTGGACCCTGGCGTAGGAGAGCCCAGGTGGGGAGCGGGCAGAGGACCAGCGAGAAGAGCAGTACCACGAGCTGCTCTGATGGTTCCCGAGGGTGCACAGCCAGCACTCCCGCCCCCGGCATGCAGCCCTGAGCTCTGCCTCCCCTTCCAGAGGACATTAGGTAATTATTAAGGGAGCTCCTGTGGGGGCAGAGGGGTTATCGGCGGTCCCAAGGGCACTGGGGGTTTCCTGAACGCCCGGCCCAGGGGGATGGGCTCCGCACAGATGCTGAGCAGCACATGAGGCAGCTGGACACGGCTGGGCATGGGACGGGGGCTGAGGCTGGTACCGGGGGCACGGGGAGATGCTCCGACTGTCAGAAGCCATCCTGAAGAAGAGGGACCTGGTGACGGCCACCCGGGTCTCCTGGCCACCAGCACGGTCAAGCAGAACCTGCCCCAGGGCACCGAGGCTCCAGACCCCCTCCCCTGCTCTCTGATGCCTCTGGGAAGGGAGTTTGTGGGGGTCAGCCCTCGGCATTGCAGCAGGGATGTTCTGCTTTTTCTCTTCTCTTTTTAAAGGGGAAACTCAGCTTGATCCAAGAAAAAGGAGAAAAAAAACCCCAATTCTGCTCAGCAGAGCTTTCACGGCAAAGCCCTAGCTCAAGCCCCCAGCGATGGCGGAGCGGCAAAGAAAGGCAGAGACGTGCAGGACAGGGGTACCGGCGGGTGGCTGATGCCCCCCCTTCCCCGGGGTGATGCCCCAGCCTCTCCTTTCACCTCCCTGAGCACCCCTGCTTGCTCTCCTCTCCGCCGTCCTGGGTAGGATGTGAGATGGACGCCCTTCTGCAGCCACAGAGGGTGGCTTAACCATTGCCGGGGAGCAGCAGAGGATGCAGGATGGGGTGCGCTTTGGGGGGGCAGGGGGTGGTGGATGCTGGCTCACTGCACCGGTGGCAGCAGCCCTGGGAAGCAGCAGGCGAGGGTGTGCTGCAGCCCCCGTCCCTCTGCCAGCAGAGCCCCACCCCAGACCGAGCAAGCCCTAAAAACACCCGCTGGGCCAGCTGTGAGATTTTAGAGCCCCATTTGCTTTCTGGGGTGCCCAGCCTGCACGCCCAGCTCCAGGCAGCTGCGGCCGGGCATAGCCAGCCCTGCATCCCCAGCCTGGCAGATGGGAGGGGACCTGGGAGCCATGTGTCACCCCCCCTTGGTGGCTCCAGCTCCTCAGCAAAAGGCCACCGCAGCCAAGAGCTGCCAAGGTGCCGGCAGTGCAGCACCCCAACCTCACCGCCAGCTGCCGGGGGGCTGCGCGGCACCGCGGTGCCCACCCGTACCCCGCGCGGTGCCCGTGCTGGCCTGACCTTACCCAGTACCACGGGTGGTGTGCTGTTGGTCGGGGGAGCTTCTGGGGTGCTGGTGGGTGGAAAGAGGACATTGAAGAGCCAGAACTGGGACGTGGGCTGCAGGAGCAGCGCCAGCGTCAGCAACACAACCCTGGTGCTGCTGCTCCCCATGGCAAGCTCGGCTGGGATCCTCTGGACGTCTCCAAGCAAAACAGCCTTTTATATTTTTTACGCAGGTCCAGCCAAGAGGCACCCGGGCTGCAGGGGAGGGGAGAGCTGCAAGGGGCTGGCCGTGATGGGGAGGAGGGACGGGGAGGGCCGGAGGACTGGCCTTGTGGACATGCCATGTTCTGCCAAGGCAGCCCAGCGGTGCCCAGGGGCTCTCTGCACCCCGAGAGCCCTGCCTGGGGGTGCCGGCGGAGTGGGCATGTGATCTTAGCAGCTTCCCGGTGCCTGGACGTCCCTCCGCTGTGTGCTGGGGTTGTGGCTGCCACGCGTTTCCCCATGTACCGTGCTCCTGGGGTGACCCCATGGGGCCGCTCGGGGCTGCCCATTCCCTGCCCGCTCCCTGCCTGGGTGAAGGCAGCACGGCTCTGCTCCTCCTGCCCTGGCAAGGGGGGGCTGGTGCTGCCAACGTGGCCCAGGTGGACCCCAAACCTCTGGGGGACATCGGGGCTGGGACAGGCGAGGACACACCTGGGCAGCCTGTGATGCCGCATGGCAGCAGCAGGTCCCCCAGTGCCACCCCGGGCACTGCCCCTGCCCCATGCCCCCCTGCCCAGGCTGCCCCATGCAGCATCCCCTTGACAGGCACTCGGTCCTGGGGGATGCAGCTCCTGGCTGCTGCGGGCTCTGGGTCCCCAGGGGTGCCCCCTTGGTGCCAGCTCCAGCCTGGGGGGAGCCCCTGCATGGCCAGGGCTCCAGGTGGCCCTGCCTGCGCCAGGGACTTGAGGGCCCCAGGGCAGAAGGAGCCAGGGGCCCGGGGGGCAATCCCAGGTGCCCCTTCCCTAGGTCCCCCTCCAGCCATCCAGCCCCGACCCAGTGCTTGGTCCCCTGGGGGCACTAATAGGGAGCTGCTGGCAGGTTTCCAGGGATCCTAGGGCACAGTCCGGCCCCAGGAGGAGGAAGAAGAGGGTGACATCTCAGCTTCGGGTGGGGTTTTTCAGTTGTTTTTGCAATGCACGGCTGCAGTACCTGCTCTGAAGGCATGCTTGTGCTGCGTTTCGGAAGGAACGGGTTACAGATTTGTATGAGGATGCAAAAATGGGCTCCATGTGCCCACGTGGCCCTCGCATGCTCCCTTGGGAAGCTCCATCCCTCTGACGCAGCCAGTCTCCTGGTGCGCCCAAGCCTCGCTCTGCCCAAAGAAAGCCTTACTAACCCAGCAGGCGAGGGCTGAACAAGCTGACCGTGGAGACGAAGAGGTCGGATCCAGGGTGCCAAGGCTCCCCACCCCACCTCAGGGCTCAGCGTCACCCTTGGGCTGAGCTTGATTGCACCAGAGGAGCACACAGAGCTCAGGGGAAGAGGATGTGGGGATGCATCTCCACCATGCTCTCCTTGGTGGACAGAAACCCGGGGACACCCCGGGAGCATGAACAGGAGCGATAAGAAATCTCTGCTCGCCTTTGCCTCTGTCAGGGTGTCCGCCCTGCAGCCCCTCACTGGGCAGCCCCGCGCTTGGGCTACCTACCCCAGGGCTTATTATGGCATAATTTAACTTTTCTCCTTAAAATCGCTGCTCTTGGCTTTCAGCCTGGTGTGTTGAGCCCAGTGGTGCTGCCTGCGTGGGGTCAGGGCTGGGGGCACAGGAGATGCTCTCCCTGCTCCGGTCTCCCTCAAGGCATCCCTGCCCCTGCCCAGGGAGGGGCTGCGGGATGGAGGAAATCAGGGGGGTCTTATTTTTGAAATGCATTAGCAGAAACTCAGCAGGTCGGCATGGCCGTGTGTCCAGCTGGACCTTCCCCCACCGCCCCCCCAGACCCAATGCTGCAGCTAAGGGGAAGAGCTGCTCCGTGTTGGAGAGGCCAGGGGAAAGCATTTGAGGAGAGGTGAACAGTGCTGAGCCGTGGTGGTGGAGCAGAACCCAACTGCTCATGGGCTTGCTCCAGCCTTCCCAGCGTGCTCCAGCCTTCCCAGTGTGCTCCGGCCGGGCGGTGGGCTGGTGCGCAGCAGTGCTGAGAAGAAAGATGCTGCGGGAGAGGTTGAAGCTCACCTGGAGTGTGGCCGTTTGATCCTCTGGGTGCAAATCCTTCCTGCCCAGCACCTTCTCTGGAGCTGAGCACTGGGGCAGAAAGCTGCTGCCTCCCATCTCCTCTTGCTCTGCAAGGAAGGGGGGAAAGGCAGGCAGCCTTTCCAGGGAGGCTTTCCTTCCAGCTCAGCCAGGGTGTGAATAAAGAGGCACAGCAAGAGTGGGTTGGCTTTGAGACAGTCCTGCTACCTAAGTGAAGATGTCGTCTTCCTCCCAGGGATGAGCCAGTTGTGTTGGGTCTGCACGGGGCTGGAGGGCACTGGTGGGTGGGCTGGGTTGGCAGGGTGGGTTCCCCGTGGAGCGGAGGGGCCCCTTCCCGCAGAGGCAGATGAAGGGCAGGAGAAAAGGAAGGGTGGCCTTCAGGAGCCACCAGAGCTGGTGGCCCCCTCCTCGGGCACGGCGTCTCTGCCAGCCGAGCTCCCGGCCGCCTCTTCGGCCTCTTCAGCCCCTTCAGCCTGGCCTTGCCGAGCTCCCGGCCGCCGGCAAAAGCCTTGCTGTGACTCGGATTCGAACCGAGGTTGCTGCGGCCACAACGCAGGGTACTGACCACTGTACGATCACAGCCCCGAGCGGGGGGCCCCGCGCTGCCGCCCCTCTCCTCCGGCCGGGTCCCCCCCGGGGCATAGTGGGGGACAGTGGGGGTTTCACGGCCACCCCCGCAGCCCCCGCTTGCCCTCCCGGCGGCCCCGCTGGGGCACTGTGGGGCTGGAGGAGGTCAAAGCGAGTCCCCATGCTGTCCCTCGGGTGATGCTGGAAAGTGGGTTCCTCACCGCCTGTCCTGAACCTCCTGGGGGTCCCCAAATGTGAGCCTGGATAGCTCAGTTGGGAGAGCATCAGACTTTTAATCTGAGGGTCCAGGGTTCAAGCCCCTGTTCAGGCGAAGGCTTTATCCTTTAGGAGCCCACGGGCAGAAGCATCACCTCATCCTGCCAAGATGGGGATGAAGCTGGGAACTTTCTCCCCTGTCTCCTTCCTCACTGAAAGGTGTTCAGGTGCCCAAACCCACCATCAAGCCTCCTCAGAGGTTGGGTTCTTGCTGGCACCTCCTTTTTTCTGCATGATGACCTCCACGAAGGTGATGAAGGGACGGGGCATCTCTCCTAGGAGGGAAGCCAGGGTCTTCTCAGTGGTGCCTGGTGCCAGGACCAGAAGCAATGGGCACAAACTGGAACTGAGGAGGTTCCCTCTGAACGTCAGGAAAACACTTTTTCACTGTGAGGGTGCCCAGGCACGGGCACAGGTTGCCCAGAGAGGTTGTGGAGTCTCCATCCATGGGGGTATTCAGCAGTCACCTGGACATGGTCCTGGGCAACTGGCTCTGGGTGGCCCTGCTGGCACAGGGGGCTGGGACCAGATGACCCCCAGAGGTCCGTTCCAAGCTCAACCATCCTTTTGATCCTGTTGCCCGTCATCAAAACCCACCCTGACTGAAGCGGAGCCTTGCACCACTTTATGGGAAGATGGTTCATGTGAGAGCTTGAAAAATCAGTTTTGGGGTTAAGGCCATTAAGCTCATCTGAGGAATAACATACTGTGCTTGAGGAACGGCCCTATGTTGAGGTTAAACAATGTCCAGATCCCAAAGGGGTTGTTTTTCATCCAAAATAACTCAACTTTCTGCTACAAGAGTTTCTACCCGAGCGCTGGCAGCCCTCTGCTGCTTTCAATTCTCCCCCAGCGGTGAATAAATTGAGACCCCCTGCTCGGGTCGTGTCTTCTTCACCAGCAGAGTGCCGGAAGCGACCTGTGCCATACCTTATGTAGGTAGCTGTAATTGCATTTTTGAAAGCTGCTGTCCTGCATGGCTGTCAGGAGAGGGCACCAAGACCAAGCACACAGGCTGCCTCCATGGGCTGAAGGCTCCTGAAGAGCAAAAAAACTCGAGCTGTAGCCCCTGCTGGTGCACCCCAGAGATCTCCCACTGCCTCTCGGCACCCCTGAGCCCCCTGGTTCCCAGCCCCACAGCGTGTCAGGGTCATCATGTGGCATTGGGTGGGTTTTCCTCTGCCATGACCGCAGCCCAGGAGGTGTTGCAGCCAAAATCCTGTTCCTAGGAGCTGGGACCACCAGCAGTGGGGCTTCATCAGCTTGATCTTCATCTCCTTTGGGTGGTGGCTGTGGCAGAGCCTTCCTCCCCTAGAGGAGCTCTCTTGGCTCTCTGGAGCTGAGCCTGGGGCAGCAAGCTGCTGCCTCCCACCTCCTCTGGCTCTGCAGGGTGGCCACAGCGTTGTCTTGTCCCATTTTTGCAGAACTGGTGAGGGAAAGGTGGGAAGCTGGGTGATTGCCTCCAAACTCTCAAGCTTTGCCTGGAAAATGGAAAAGCTGGAGTGCTTTCCCCAGAGCATGGGGAAGCTGTCACTGCAGCCCCACTGGAGCGGCCCTGCGTGGTGGCCATGGGTTGGGACATCAGTGTAGGCGCAAATCCTGTCGCTCTTCGGAGCAGGGAGCACGTCAGCATCTTTGCAAGCCAGGCTCCTTGCAGATGCCTCCCTGGTGTCTTCAAACCGGCCTTTTTGTGAGCACCAGGCGATTTGCAAAAGCCTTGCTGTGACTCGGATTCGAACCGAGGTTGCTGCGGCCACAACGCAGAGTACTGACCACTATACGATCACAGCACAAGTCCTGCCACACGCTGGGAGCACAGGGAGGAGAGCGCCTGCACCGTCCCCTCCCCTGGCGCGGGGAGCCCTGCGCAGCCCTGCCAACAAACCCACGCTATTTTTATTAAGGCGGCTACAAACAGACTTGGATGCTGCCACTCGGAGCCTCAGCGATTTGAATGGGA
The DNA here is from genome assembly GCA_017310255.1 of Butorides virescens. Classification (NCBI taxonomy): domain Eukaryota; kingdom Metazoa; phylum Chordata; class Aves; order Pelecaniformes; family Ardeidae; genus Butorides; species Butorides virescens. Next base: position 12,755 of record JADKXX010003677.1, read on the forward strand.
CCCTAAATTGTGCAAAACACCGGCAGTGCCAGGGAGCCAGCGCTCCCTGGGGAGGTGGCTGCAAAGGACAGCGCTGCTGTGGGGGCTATAATACAGCAAATGTAGAGTTACAATAGATTCAGACAAGTCTAAGTTATACCAGGGGTGTGTAATTATGTAATTTTATAGCACTGTGAGTGCGTGATACAAGAAGTTGGTGGCGATTCAATTTAAAATACAACAAATGGCATAGGGTTCTCCACAGGGAGCTGAGCGATGCTGGGCAGGGAGGTCCAGGTAACCCGGGATGTCCCCAGGGCTCCTCATCCACCATCCCCAGGGCCCCACTGCCACCTCCCTGCCCAACCATGGTCCCTGCAGAGAAACCCTTCCCTGCGAGCATCACTCAGGTGCCAGGAAGCCCAGGGCAGGCAGCATGGTTGGGCTGAGCCTCTTGGCTGGGCTCCTCAGTTTGGAGTCTTGTCCTCCTCAAGCTCAAGTCCCCTGGGTTTGTGCTGACACTGAGGTCTGCCTTTCAGCCTTTGGTTTTCTCCCCAGACCACCCCTCCCGCTGCTTCTGCGACGCTGCTAATCCTTCCCCCATCCCACTTTTGCCCTTGGTAGCCCAGTTGATGGGGTGGTTGGTCGGTGCTGCCTACCCTTTCCTCTAGGCTTTTTGCTCCTGCCTGGTTTGGAGAGGAATCTTTTCCATCCTTTTAGCCTCTTATGACTGGGTCTGCACAGCAGAGGTATGAACAGGTGGTACGAGATGGCCCCGGGTAGAAATTGGCCAAGAGAGATGCATCCAATGCCAGTCTGATCCCCCTTCTTTTGCTCCCCCTCAGTGCTTTCTCCTCCCCTGGGCATGCTGAAACATCTTCATGTCAGGGGAGGATGGGGAGGGACAGGAGTTTGCTCTCCCAGAGCCATCTTTCCTCTGCCTTTTTCTCCCCTGCTGATGCTCGCAGGCCCCCGAAACACCCCACGTGCCCAAACTGGGACATCAAAATGGTCCTGTGTGCCCTGTGTTGGGATACTCGGCCAAGGTGGGGAGGATGGTTGAGGGTCCTGTGTTCTTCATCCCTATGTTAAAACACAACCTTTGTATTCGTTAGGGATGGAAGGACACCTCTATGTTACTCCCAATTTTACGCCTTTGAGAAGGTGCTTTGGTGACCCCAAAGCTGCTTTTGCTGTTTCTGGCCCTGGCACAGGTTGAGCTCAATGCTGGTGGAGAGGGAAGGACACAGTGGGGGTGAGAGCTTCCTGCTCCATGTCCCAGGCAGCCTGTGGCCCCCCCGGGTACCATCCCACCACCTTCCTCCTCCTCACCCCTCCACACGCCACAGTGGGTGAGCCCTGGTGCCCCCAAGCCCTGCATGGACCCCATGTGTCTGTCGAATCCCTCACCCCACTCCATCAGCCCCTTGCTGAGTCCCAGAGCCCCCGTGGACATCTCCACTCAGCTGGGAGCCCCTAGAGTCACACGTGACCCATGGAAATGTACAGCCATCCCAGCTCCACACACTGGCTCGGAAGAGGGAGTGCAGCCACCCAGAAGAGAGGTGGAAGGAGGATTTAATAGGAATATAGAAGAGACAGGGATGCAGGGGGGTCCCATCCCTGGGAGGGCTCAGGACCACGTTGACAGACTTCCTCATCATCTTCACATGTCCTCTGTTCTGCCAGAAGTCCAGGTACCTTTCCCTTGGATCCCTGAGAGTCATCTGCTGCTCAACGCTGTGGCGTTAAGGAGGAACACTTTGGGTTTATTGTGCAGGGAGTAAGGTGCAGAAATGCTTAGTCCAGGCTGGATATTATGGGATCTGCTTCTCCTGGCATTTCTATACTTTCTGTGGTGGAACACAGACCCTGGCATCCAAGGCAACGATAAAGTCCAATGTGCAGGCAGTCAGCCTGTGGATAGGTCAGGCAATGGATGAGACTTTGGACCAAACTGGCATCGACCAACAGGGCAAAGCACCTCAGTGTCTACTGAGAAAACACTGGAGGAATCATCTTCCCATTGGCTGCCCACAACTTTCTGGTCCCGCCTAGAAATCCTGCTAGAGCGCCCAAGAGTTGGCCCTTGGATGGCAGGGTCCCTCATCCCAGGTGCCAACCTCCCAAGCCTGCTGCCCTCCCAACGAGGGGTGCCAGCAAGAGACCCCACTTCCCTCGAGTCCTCCTGGTTGTGAAGGGAAGGGCACTGCAAGGGATGGGGAGATACTATCCACAACTGGGGAGATTTACCAGAATAGCTGATTCTCTTCGTAATTCCTCCATCGATTCAGCTCCACTCTCCTGCTGCACTCTTCCCAACGCATGCACAAACTTCAGCTACCACGATGAATCTGAACAATCCTTCAAAGACAACGCCAACACCATGCACAACACTGACACGGCGTACAACTCATTCAAGAAATCCAAGAGCATGGGGTCACCCTCATCCATTTCCCCATGAGGCTCACCTGCCAGGTGACCACCTTCTTTTGCCTTTGCGCCCTTTCCTTTCTTGGGGCCCTATAGTGGGGACGGAGACTGAGACCGCCTTCCTTGAGAAAGGAGATGTTCAGTAGGAGGACTCTCTGGAACTATAAGAGGGGAAGACTCTTCAGAAAGCATCTTTGTGGCTATTTAACAAGAATGGCAGGCATATCTGCTCCAGCATCTGATAAAACAACCCAATGCCCTTGACACCATCATCTCAAAGAGGCCTTCCTCTCCAGGTCTTTGGCACAGCTGACTAGCCTTTTAAGTGTCATCTCTGGGCAATTTTTCTCCCCACATTCAAGTGCACAGGATCTGTGGGAGAGGTAGACCACTCCACCCTTGGCAGCCCAAGGAGCAGCTTGCAAGATATACAGGGCCCAGAGCCCTGGGGAAAGCGTCCCTCAGCAGTACCAGCCGTGTTTGTCTGTGTTGGGCTGCCACGAGGTCTTCTTCTGCAGCAGGTGACTTGAGCTCTGCTGCATGCAGCGAGGCACGAGAGAGGCCGTCTTCCCTCCCAGGGCACCGTGTTTTGTCCTTGGCTTCAACCACCCACTGCTGAGGACTAAAGGAACACCCCCACACAAGCACCCGTACCCACACCCCCACCACCCTTCTCACAACTCAGATGTGACATTGCCATCAGTCTCAATTTGCTTATCACCCTCTTCTTCCTCCTTCTCCTCCTCCTCTTCCTCTTCCTTCTCCCTGTCTTCTGTGGCCTTCAGAGATCCTACAGAGGGACATTCCACAGCTTCTTTCTCAGGGGGAAGTGTAAACTTAAACCTGGAAATGAGAAGACACCAGATTGAAGAAAGGGCCACCACATTGCCTTTGCCTCTTCCATTAACAGTACAGTCATAGAGAGACTTGAGAAGGTCTTTCAAGGCTTTCCAAAGCACAATGTGCAATATCCTTCAGAGCTCTGTTAGAAAATGGAGTGACACAAGACCTCCGTGGCCTGGGAGCACATGAGAGGTCCCATCAGTCTGCTCCAGGGCTTCCCAGTCTGAAAAAGTTGACTCCCTGAAGACCACCTCTCATCTCCTCCTCCTGTTCATGGACATGGAGAAGAGACTACTCTCTCTTTACTCAAATGGCCAAGGTTGCTCTGAATTCTAACACTGCCCTGCAGCTCTCTTGCAGACCCTCTCAGGTTCATGTCAGGGCGTCCGTAATGCATAACCGCCATCCCCGTGGCCATTAAGGCCACTACTGAGCAACCCCAGCTCAGGACAGAGCTCTGAGGAACCCCACTCAGGCACAGGAGGGGAAATCACTCCTGCCATCCCCCAGGGACTCAGGAGCAGACATTTAGGGGCACTTGGGGCCCTCAAGTCTTGCCAAAGGCATGGCTGTGTCACACACACAGGACTTGTATGATTACAGTACCCACCCAAGGACACTTTTCCCATACAACCCATGTGCAGGAAATTCTGGGATCTTTCTGTTTTGAAATTGCACTCAGAAGAAAGAGATGAATCGGGGGAAACCTTATGGAAAACGTCGCCTGAGTTCCTCAACCAATGATAAGTGAACGTACTGTGGCAACACAAAGACACCGCCAGGACCCATGCGAAAATCAGGACTTTGTCTGTCTGATACCACCAGACGCCTCCTCCCTGGAGTCTGAAACAGAGACATGTGAGAGCATTCCAGGGACATTTTAACCTTGTTTATAAAGTCTTTCTTCTGCTCAGAGGAGACACAGCCACTCGGACATCCTATAACAAAGTTTTCTTTGGCTAATACGAGCCCCTTATCTTTCCAGGCAGAAGCTGCACAGCTTAGAGTGGAGAAGGAGCAACACCACTGCCATGTGTTGCCCCCCGCAAGCTGCCGTTGCTCAGGTTCACAACAGGAATACGGGGAACTGATGCTGCTGCGCCTGCTGCCCCAGCATCCCAAACGTGGTCCAAGAAGTTGATTCAAAAGCAATAAGATCCGCCCATGGCTGTTAACACACAGAGCAACTAAACCTCAGCTTTCTGTGAGGGTTGAAGTAGGATGGGACACGCAATGGGCATGTCCCCATGTCTTGGACTCTTTCCCTAGGTGGTGTCTGGTTTTGAATCCATCAAGGCCTCACCATTATAATTTCTAGGACAGAGAGTGGGAACTAGGCTGGGCTAGGTAGAGCCTTGATCTAACTCTAGGTGACTCTTCCTGGATTCTCCTGTCAACTAGGCCACCCTGTAGGAGAACAGGACACTACAGAATTGGCACTGCTGTAGACCATGACTGCCCCAGTGGTCATGGGGGTCCTGACAGGCCTCCAGAAATTAGTTCAGTCCACCTTTGGCAGGTGTCAGAAAGACAAGGTGGAGCACCGGGAAAGGATAGATGTACACTGAGAAGGGCTTCCAGCAGCTTTCCAGTGCCATCCACAGCAAGGAGAAAATCCTCAAAAAAATCTCATCACAACTTCCCCGTTTCATATGGAAAGAATGCCGATAGCTTTGAAGACAAAGTCCAATTCCTGTCTTTTAGTGGTGGCCTGAAAGAATGATGTCGTGGTTGTTGCTTAAAAATGTTGCATAGGGGAGCCCAGAATACAGACACAGTCTCCATAGGAGTATGGTGAATGCTTCCTTCCTTTATTCAGAATCACAGACATATTTATACTGAGGGATGGGGTCCACGCGACATAAACAATGCTCTCATTGGTTCAACAACATTGTCCACGCGCTTCTAGATACATGTTGATTGGCCTAACACACACACACACACACTATCATATGTAAACCTTGCAGTTAGAGGACAACCTGGTTAGTCTACAAGCTTAGTGATTAAAGCACATCCTGGTTAGTCTTATCAAGTTCCTTTGCTCTAGTTTACAATACGTGTGAATTCCTCCTTCCAGGTCCCAAGGACACATTGTCCTTATCAAAGCCGGGATTGTCCGTGAGATTCCATAGTATTTTATGGCCTTGTTGTTCAAGAAACTCCTCTACACGCGGTCTCGTATACACAATATTGCACCGTTGTAAAAGGTAGTTGGGAACACACAGAGAGCTCCTCATACCTCAGAGGGACCACTGGTACATCAGCTAGAGAAAAGAGGAAAAGAGGAACAGAGTCACCTCTGCAGCAGGACACTGTGGGGCTCCAGGAAGATGTCAGCAGCTTCAGGCAGGACATTGCTCCAGAGTGTGCAGGGGATGAATGCTGCATGGGAGGGCAGGGAAGATGGGTGCAGATCCCATGACAAAGTCCATGGTGCTTGACCACAGGCATGTGCTACCCAGTGCACTCCAGTTAGTCTATGCCAGAGTCAAGGAGAAGCAGCAGAAGAGCAAAATGTGAGGGCTGCACATCAGCCTGTAGCACCCTTCCGTCCCCCTGCCCCTCATACCCAACGACTGTCCCCACATGCACCCACCTGACGTTTCAAGCACGTGGAAGATGGGGTTACATGAAAGAGAAGAAGCCCTCCAAGCACAGACCCAAGCCCTTCCCGCCCCACAGAATCATTCACATCATTCTGTGGCTGCACAGACCAGACATCGTGGCAGATCCGGCCATCCATGAGTCCTTTCACAAGCTCTCATCCTCGTCTTTGGTTCTGGTCTGTCTAGAGGTGACTTGTGCCCACTTTGCTGTAGAAGGAGCCTCTAAGAGTCAGCGGGGACTCCGGCCTTTGCCCTTATGAGTAGGTGGTCAGCACCATAAAGGCAGAGCATGAGCTTTATATCAGTTTCATTAGAAAAAGCAGCTCCAATAATTATAGTCCGAAAGCTGTAGTCCTATCATCGCGTGAATGTGAATGGTACGGAGCCAAGTATGAGAGCAATTAAAGAGAAGATCCGCTGGCTGAAGGTGTATCATTAAAAAGGGACACCCAAGGAGTCTTTCTGAGAAATTGCTCCCTGGAGGCCTGTTCGGCTTGAACAAGCTGAGGTTGTTCTCAGGTCATCTTTAGGCATTCAGTCGTGCCTCAGCAGTGGTTAGCAGATGCCTCAAGGGTGCTGCAAGGGCAAGCAAGGGGTTTAACTCATGTTCTTAGCAGGAACATCTTCTTCAGCGTAGCTGAGGTTGCATTCATCTGCAGCCACCTTGGATATATGAAACATGGGTCTCCAAACCATCAAAACCTCGCGGTTCACAGTGCACACATGGTCTTTCAGAACATAGAACGTCCTGATTCCTAACAGACGGACTCCCTGAGAACAGCGGAGGTAAAAAGAAGGGTACAGTTGTAAGTCCACTGGAGAGGAAAGCACTCACCAGGGATTTGTCAGAGCATGGGAATGCTCCCTTGTGCCTTGCCCACCCCGAGCCTACAAAGGCCAAGAGGGGACCCTGAGGAAGCTTTGGAGAGAAAGCACATATTCTAGGCTTTTTTTGCTCTTTTCTCCTCTGCTCTGCTTAGGAAAGCTCTTGGGAAAAGTAAAGAGCAGAGCCAACATCCCTCCCCTAGGTATAACCAGCGGGATTTCCAAAACCAAGGAGAAACCCTTAAAAAGATCCCGGGGCATGGTCTTCCCTTTCTGGCAGTGTTGATGAGAAGAAGTCCCAGAAAGTGCTTGACATTTTCTTCTACTTTATCTGGACTCTCGTTTCTCCCACAGGTGCCTGAGGAGCTGGTCTGCATCATGTTTCTCAATAGCAACATCCTGCCAGGTGCCTGTTTCGGCTTTCAGAGTGGGGAAGTGATGGCACTCAATGGCACCGCGTTGGCCGGACAAGGCAAGCTCTCAGGCTTTCACAGGCTGGAAGACTCACCCTATTCCCGTGCCAAGTGCTGTCTAATGCATTCAGACACGCTATCCCAAATCATAAGGATCTCTGGAAGGCAAGCGAAAGATGTGTCACGTTCCAGGTCAGCAAGCTCACAACCCTCCAGCACACTCTTACCCAAGGTGATGATGAGCAAGGTTAAACGTATTTCCACCCCAATTAAGAATATGTAAGTGATTAAGAATATGTAAAGGTGCTCCACATGACAGGAGATGTAGGAAATTGGGAATAGATGGCCACACCAGTGAGAGGGGTTTTATATATATATATATATATGTATGTATGTAGAAATAAAGCAAACTCTTTACCAATATTTCTCAAAAAGTGGTACAAAATACAGTATAAAAACACAGCTTCTGATATAAGACTCAGGGTTACAGCAGCAGTTTCTAGAACATAAAATCCAAGACCCGCGGCTGTGTGAAGGGGTAAGGAAGGGAGGTGCAGTCCAGCTGAGCAGGGCATTGCCCACCAGGTGCCTGCAGAAGGCTTGGGGACCCCCAGGTATCTCCCCTGCAGGGACCAGCGTCAGCCCTCTCTGTGCTCATCAGTGTGGCCACCGTGGCTGGGAGCTCGGGGTGGGCAGTCCCCTCTGCAAGGCAGGCAGCACCCCTGGGTGGCAGGGGCTTTGCCCTGGGGAGTGGGTAGCAAGGCAGGGGCGGAGGAAGGTCCTCAGGGAGAGGACCCAGGAATCCTGGCTGCCAAACTGACCCTGAGCCAGGAAGGGATGATCAGGCAGGGCTCTTCTTGCACCCATCAGCCCTGTCCTGTCTTCCCCAAAAGGCCCCCATGTTTCCCCAGCTACTTTCATAGCTAATGTTGTCTACAACAGCCAATAAATAATCCCTGCAAGCCTCACCATCAGGGGTGAGGTTCTTGAGCGTTGGAAATGCATCTGGCCACAGGCTTTCATCTTTGTCCCCTGCTCCCTCTGGGTTAGTTCCTGTAGCAGGAGAGTGAGAAGGAAACATCTCCTCCACAATCTCCACCTCCCTTCTTTGACTTCACCAAAGGACCTCCAGCTCTGTCCTGACATGGAACGTCCCACTGTGACCCCAGACCATGTCACAGAGGGACTGCAAGGGCTTCCCCAACCCTCCGTAGCCTCCCCCAGATCCTGCCAGGCTTTTCAGGGGAGGCGTGGTGGGTGTTGTGGGCTGCCAGCCCCACCTCACTGTCCACTCCCCAAGAAGAATGGGGGAGCATTGAGAGCCATGGAGGGAGGGTGTGTCCCTAGACCAGGGCTCACATTGTGCACTCCAGATGCGTTGTCCGGCTCATTGGTCCCAACTGGAGAGGCTGTGCCACCACCGCTGGTGTGGGGCTGCGCACATAGCAGCATTCCAGTTCTTGGGATATGGACAAGGCTCAGAGACTGATGCACGCAGCAGCATCCCCAGTCCTGGGACAGCAATGGACGCCTTCATGGGGTTTCTCTTTACGTGAGAGAGCACCAGGAGTGCATGGAGCTCTGCTCAAGGATGGAAGAGGAGCCAATAGGGAGCTTATGGGTCAGGATTAAGGAGAGGACTGGGCTGGGTGTTGGTGTAGTGGGTGTCTGCTGTAGGCTGCCTGATCATGAAAAACAAGTTCATGAGGCCTTCCACAGACAGAAGTAGCCTCACATTTGCAGGTCCTGGTCTTCCTGGGGGATTTTAACCATCCTGATATCTGCTGGAGGGTCAACGCATCAGGGTGTAAGCAACCCAGGAGGTTCCCAGGGAGCATCAGTGACAGCTTCCTGACATAGGTAACAGAGGAGCAGTGCTCTGCTGGACCTCATATGTGTAAACCTGGAAGGGTTCACTGGGAGGTGTGGCTGATGCCTGGGAAGGTTGTGCTGCCACACAGAGGGAGAGCTGAAAGGAGTGTGTAGGGAGGTGGGGTTCTCTGCTCCCACGGAATGGGCGATGGGACGAGGGGAAACGGCCTCAAGTTGTGCCAGGGCAGGTTTAGGTTGGACATTGGGAAAAATTCCTTCCCCGCAAGGGCTGTCAGGCACTGGAAGGGGCTGCCCAGGGAAGGGGTCGAGTCCCCATCCCTGGGGGGATTTAAAAGCCGGGCAGACGAGGTGCTTAGGGCCAGGGTTTGGTGGTCAGATGGCAGGGTTAGGGGAACGGTTGGGCTTGGTGAGCTTAAAGGGCTTTTCCAACCTCAACGATTCTATGAGCCCCTCCGTACCCAGGGACAAAGCCCTTCCAGGATGACAATCAGGCCCCCAGCCAGAGGACATCAGACATCCAGACCAACCTAGCTCGATCATACGCAGACATAACTCAAAGCATTAGTGAAGACTCTCACAGCGATAGTTAAAAGGGGACCAGGAGGAAGGCTCAGATATGCTACTTATTGTTTACAGACACAAATTTATTAAGACACAGGCACAACTTGGTGCAGCAGCAAAGGGCCAGGATCCTGGGCTAACGTCTCACCAGGGCACGACCTTCCCTTCCCAGTCCACGAGGGTGCCGGCGTCCTTCTCAGAGAGGGAGGAGAGCACCCTCAGCATCCCTTGCACGCTGGCATCCACCGTCACAGGGGGCTGTGGGGCAGAGGGAGAAACACAGTCATGTGCCTGAGGTCTGGCTAAGGGCTGCCCTGGAGCAGATCATCGCTCAGGGCTTGGGCCTCTGCTGTGAGGAAGGAGAGGCCAGCACAGGGCAAAAAGAGTTCCCCACCTCTCATCTCCTTCCCTCCTGTGCCTCTAGTGCAGAGCATCTGTTAAAGAGCTCTCCCAGAGCCCAATGTGCCTGGGACTGTTCAATCCACAGGAAGCTCTGGCTTTCCCAAATAAAGAGGTTCTTCCAGGCCTTGGCCGAGAGCTCTCTTACCTTTTTTGATCCAAAGCTCCCCAGGGTGGTTTGCACCCAGCCGGGGTGGAGAGCAGCACAGAGGATGCCATGCTCCCCGTACCTCAGGGACTGGCACTTGGTCAGCATGTTCAGAGCTGCCTGTGGGGAGACAGGGCAGGGGCGTTGGTGGGAGAGGAATCACAGAATCCCGGCATGGCAGGGGTTGGCAGGGCTCTCCGGAGATCACCCAGCCCAACCCCCCTGCTCAAGCAGGCTCACCCAGAGCAGGGTGCACAGGACATCATCCAGGCAGGCTTTGAATATCTCCAGAGAAGGAGACTCCACAGCCCCCCTGGGAAGCCTGTGCCAGGGCTCGGTCACCCTCAAAGTCAAGAAGTTCTTCCTCGCGTTCAACTGGAACCTCTTCTGATTCAGTTTGTGCCCATTGCCCCTTGTCCTGGCGCTGGGCACCACTGAGAAGAGTCTGGCTCTCTCCTGGGTGACACCCACCCTTAAGATATTTGTACATGTTGATGAGATCCCCTCTCAGCCTTCTCTTCTCCAGGCTGAACAAGCCCAGCTCCCTCAGCCTTTCCTTGTAGGGGAGATGCTCCAGTCCCCTCATCATGGGGGAGCTTCAAGGGGACTTGTGTAGACCCTGCAGCTGAGGCAGGGGAGACAGGTCCCTGGGGCACAGGGTGCTCTGCACTATCCCCCTGCAGGAACCCAGTCCAGCCGAGGGCCTGTTCCAACACATCCCTCTGAGGTGGGACCTGGGGCCAGGCATGGGAATGTGCCATCAGAGGGGCCCAGTGACTGGCAGGGGCTCGGTCGCAGCGCAGAGAGGTGCAGGGGCAGAGGGGGAGTTTGGAAGGCATACAAGGTTGTCAGGAGAGGAAAATGTCTGGGCTCATGCCCAGTGCAGTGTGGCAGTACCTTGCTGCAGCGGTAGGAGACGATTTGTGCATGCTCCCATACAAAGACTTCCTCAATGGAGCCTGCAGAGCTGGACATGTTGATGATGGCTGCCTTGCTGCAGCTCAGCGCTGAGCCCGGGCTCTCTTGGGCAGCCTTTTTCAGCAAGGGCAGGAATGCCTGCGAGGAGAAGAGGGGAGGTAGGGGCATGCATGGAGGTGGCACTGGAAAGAGGACAAGCTCCTTCCCCAGCGGGCAATGTTGGCACCAGCACTGGAGCACCCGCCCTTGCCTTCCCACTGCCCCAGCCCTCCAGGCTCCAGCTCCCGAGCTGCAGCCCATGGCTCCATGAGCTTCTTGTTGAGTGAGGGTCCATTGGGCATGAGGGTGGAGGCAGGACCCTCTCCCACTGGCCCTTCGTGACCCCCAGATGGCCCAAATCAGGGAGCCAGGGCCACAGGAGAGGATGCTCCCTGGTCTCACCTGGCTCAGCAGCAAGGGCCCAACCGTGTTGGTGGTGTAAACCTGGGTCACGTCCTCCAGCGTCTCGTTATCAAGTGTGTTCAGCTTTACAATTCCAGCATTGTTGATGAGGAGGTTCAGCCCTGAGCCCCCCAGGTGCTCCTCAACTCTGGCTGCAGCTGCCTTGATGGCGGCCGGGTCAGTGACTTCTGCAGAGCCAGCACAGGGGAGGTCAGTGACCGCACCCCCGTGGTGGCCTGGAGCTCCCTTAGTCCACCCAGGGACAGCAGCACCCAGTGTCACCAAAGGCACTGGTCCTTTGGCATGGCTCCCTCCTGGCACTGGGCTCCCAGAGTGTGCCCACCACCTGGGCGCTTGCCCTGGGAACTGGGGGATCTGGTGCCTGGCAGAGCAGGGAACTGGGGCAAGGGACCCCCAACCTCGGGACACCTACCAAGCGGGATGATGACCAGGTTGGGGTGCTTGGAAGCCAAATTCTGCAACTCCTGCAAGAAAAGGGACCGTGTGGGCATAGAGAGGCAGGAGGGGCTGCGCAGAGGCTCAGCCTTTCCCAGGCAGAGCTGGTGGTCGCTCCGGCTCTGTCCCTGCGCCACCCCATGCCCAGCACCCTGCACTGGCTGCCCGGCTCCCGTGGGATGGGGCTCTGTGCCTCCCGCACACGCCGCGTGCCACTGTCCCCTCTGCACACCCCATGCAAAGCTGGTCCCACAGCCATCCCAGCCTGGCTGCCCTGGGCCGTGGGTGCCCGGCTGCAGCTCGAGCCCTTTGCAAACCCCTGCCCTGCTCCAACCTGCGGCCCTGGCACCGAGTGCCCCCCTCCCCCTGCACAACCCACCACGTCCCAGCCCAGCCTCACCTGCACTCGCTGTCCCTTGGGGTCCCGACAAGCTGCAAAGACCCACTTGGGTGGGTTTGGCACCCTCAGGAACTGCCGGACGAGCCCCAAGCCAATTCCCCGGTTGGCCCCAGTCACCAGAACAGAGCGGACCCAAAGCTCTCCCATATCGCTTCTCCTCCCTCTGCTCCAGCTTGCGTTGCTTGCTCAGCTCCCTAATGCTTCTTTTATAGCATGTTCCACGGCCACTCCACCCACCCAGGGCTTGCACAAACTCCCTGGGCTCCAGGTACAACCTCTCCAGCTCTTCAGACTCACTGGGACACAGTTCCCGGCTGAGGGAGAGCTGAATTTTGCACATCTCATCGCAGCATCTCAGCATGAAATACTAAATCCCTTTGATAGGCCTGCTCTGCCAGCCGGACCTGGCATGCATGTCCTTCTCCAGCTCCAAGGGTCTTCATAATTCCCCCTGCACCCTGGAACAGGCAGGTTGGCAGCAGCCCAAGCCCTTCCTTTTCTCCTGTCGCAAGCTTTGTCAGCAGATGTTCGTTTGCTTTCACATCCTCTGAGTAAAATTCACCATTTTTGTTTGCTTAGTGTAAATCCCAAAAATAAGCCCAGAGCATGTGACAGAAATGCATACAAACGCGCTGTGATTTCTGGCACGGCAAATGAAAAATGATCTCTGTCAGCAGGCGATAGCAACGTTTCCCCTTCTGGACTTTGTGGAAATGTTCCCGGCTAATCACAGAATTTCACAGAATCCCAGCTTGGCAGGGGTTGGCAGGGCTCTCCGGAGATCACCCAGCCCAACCCCCCTGCTCAAGCAGGCTCACCCAGAGCAGGGTGCACAGGACATCATCCAGGCAGGCTTTGAATATCTCCAGAGAAGGAGACTCCACAGCCCCCCTGGGAAGCCTGTGCCAGGGCTCGGTCACCCTCAAAGTCAACAAGTTCTTCCTCACGTTCAGCTGGAACCTCTTCTGATTCAGTTTGTGCCCATTGCCCCTTGTCCTGGTGCTGGGCACCACTGAGAAGAGTCTGGCTCCGTCCTCGTGACACCCACCCACCCTTAAGATATTTGTACGTGTTGATGAGATCCCCTCTCAGCCTTCTCTTCTCCAGGCTGAACAAGCCCAGCTCCCTCAGCCTTTCCTCATAGGGGAGATGCTCCAGTGCCCTCATCATCTTTGTAGGCCTCCTCTGGACTCTCTCCAGTAGCTCCTCATCCTTCTTGAACTGGGGAGCCCAGAACTGGACACAGTGCTCCAGATGGGGTCTCAGTGGGGCAGAGTAGAGGGGGAGGAGAACCTCCCTCGCCCTGCTGGCAACACTCCTCTGAACGCGCCCCAGGATGCTGTTGGCTTTCTTGGCAACAAGGGCACCCTGCTGGCTCATGGTCAGCTTGTCCGTCCACCAGGACTCCCAGGTCCCTCTCAGCAGAGCTGCTTTCCAGCAGGTCAGCCCCCAGCCTGTGCTGGTGCGTGGGGTTCAGTCTCCCCAGGGGCAGCACCCAACACTTGCCCTTGTTGAGCTAATGTATTTGTTTGGTTCCTCTGCTGTTAGCCAGAAGACTTTGCACACAGGTACAACACCAGCACATTAAATGCTCACACATTTCATTCACTTGGTAAGACAACCCCATGGCGACCCAGACTGGAGCTTTACCCCTCTCTCTTCTACTGCCAGTAGCTTTCCTTTCATAGGAATCATGCTTCTTGTGGCCCCACAGTTCCTTCTGCACTTGCGTTCCAGGAACTCTTCTCACTGTGCCATTCAGCATCTAGGTGAGATGTTCCTCCGTGGGAACACGACTGCAGCAATTGGCTCCTGCCCTCTTGTGCATCTGCAGCTTCTATCTGGGAGCCGAGCACACGTCTTCCCTCTTCCCCCTTCCTCGGCCCTGCCAAGTCTCAGTCTCTCTTTAAGCTCCATGTGGTTCCTTCTTTTTCCCCGTTTTCTTTCCTGAGGGCAGTCAGACCTTCTTCTGCTTTTCTGATTCTCCACATTGGGCTGAGAGACTTCTCCGGTCTAACCAATCCTTGCTGCATACCGACACTGGAAATCTCTGGCTCTTCCAGCTCTGTCTCAGACTGATCTCCCCCTGGGGACCCTGACAATTGTCCCCACCTCAGCACACGTCCCAGACCCCAGGACTGGCTTTCAAGCTCTGTTAGGTCATTTCAACAGCCTTGTCTCTATTTTCACTTTCTCACGACCGCAGAGCACAACTTTCCTTGCCGATACGCGCCATTTGCACGAGAGTTCTGCTCCTCCAAACAGACTTCAATGGTTTTCTTCTTCTTGGTGGAGAATGAGGCCATCACCCTGTTAGAAAATTCTGCAGTGGTTATCAGAAACAAAAAAAGTTAACCTTTTAAATCTCCTATTTTTGCTGTGTCAGTGCTTTTTTTTTTGCAGCCTTGCACTGTTTTGGAGTCGTGACTTTACAAATGTTGACTTTGCTCTGGGGCCCCGCGCCGCATCATTGATCCTTGGAGGTTAAACAAGGGCTGCTTCTCCAGGAGTCAGAGTCCGACCTGGTGCAAAGAGGCAGCGCAGAAAACACCCAGCCTTGCCGGAGTCACCACCCAGCCTCTTCACAGGTACTGCTGCTGTCCCCAAGCCTCTGGAAGGGACCTCGGACCAGCTCCCAAGAAGGGATTTCCATGGTTTGTTTGCTCCAAAATGTTTTTGCACGATCTAAACCTTAAGGTCCTCCGGCACACCCCTCTCCCATAACTCCCCAGGCAGCTGTATTTCACATATGGATGCTTTGCATCTCATCTGGCTAGGAAGAGCCAGAGCCAGTTTTCAGTTGCTGAAAGCTCAGGTGTGCTCACGCTTGCCCAGATGTTTGCACGAAGGGCGTTGCTTACAGAAACATTGAGAAAGACTCTTTCCTTTGCTAGCCGGGGGAACGGGTGTGTGGCACAACTGGCTTTAGTACATTTAATCTACCATGTGAGGAAGAATAAACATGCATTTATCAAGCTGATTTGCTCCATGATGTCTTCAAGGCTGTTTCTGGCCACAAAAACACATTCTTAGTCATGTATTAGTCACTTGCTGAAGAGCCGGCAGCGGCAAAGAAGAGCAGCTAATCAAGGGGTGGGGCGAGACCTACCCAGCCCTGTAACTGTTTGAAGCTGGGCAGGTCATGCCCACCCTTCCCCAACTCATTTTTCTTTTGGCTGAAGAGGACTTAGTGAAGCCCCATTGCGAAAGGGTGGCGTGGGGGCTAAGAGTGAGAGCTTGAGCTTAAATGCAGCTCCCAAGAGAGGTGAGGAAGCCCCAAGTAAGGCTTCTCAGGGCCCTTTTTTTTTGCTGTTTTCCCAACAGATTGATCCAGGTTATACCTGCATTTATATTGGAGTGGGCCTTGTGCCCAGGAACCCAAATCTGTGACAGCAGGGAAAGTGCTCAGGACCCTGGCATAACCAACGGTGTCTTAACACAAGAAGAAACCAAGGTTGAGGCAGGTTTCCAAGCAGGGTCTGGACAGCTACAGGAATTGCTGGACTTCTTAAGATCCAGATGAATCTGTGGGGAACCATACACCACTTGTGGCTACCTCAGGCAGGGAATAAAGACTTTCCTCCTTTTCCAAGCTTCTGGTGGGTTCTCTGGTCCAGACTCCAGAGAATCCCACCAAAGCCCCTGAGCCAGGGATTTCCTCTAAGCAAAGCATTTCTGAAGACCTCAGACCAGCTCATTGGAAAGTGCAGACACAAAGGCGGAGATGGAAGCTGGGCCAGATGATTTGTGCTGATGTGGCAGTTGAACACAATGCCAAGAGAGGCATGAAGCCCAGAAAACATCTTCGCTCCCCATATTCATGCGTCAGACCCAGGGACAAGTGGGCAGAGCAGGACAGGGAGGGGCCCTCTGCTTGTGGGGGAGAGCACAGAGGAGCCAGTTTTCCTTCAGTGCTGCTGGGCTTGGGCAGGGTGGAGGGGCACAGCCATCCCCATCCCAGGTGGAAGCCTGCTTGAGCCCCACTGCGCTGCTGATCAGGCACTGGGATGAGAGGGGAAGGACAAACAACCCTGTCTTTTGCCTCCCCTTCCAACCTGAGAGTTTAAACGACGTTAACCAACCTACTTTTCCTAATTGGAGCATAGACAGGGCACAACCTATTTGGACTGAGCTTCAGAGCCCATCAGCTTGATTCAGTTGCCCAAAGACAGACACTGGCTCAATGACCATGGGATTCTTGTGAGGTACTGGACTGTACTGGTCCTGATTTAGGACTGTCAGGAAAGGCAGACGGAGAAAGCATGGAGACAGCAGCTTCCCTGCAAAGTCTCCGTCTATTAAGCATCCCTCTAATACTAAGAGATCATAGAATCGTTTAGGTTGGAAAAGATCTTTAAAATCATCAAGTCCAACCATTACCCTACCACTGCACTGATGTGCAACAAGCACCAGCGACGTCCCCACATGCTAGTTTCATGAGAACGGACCTCTCACTGCAAGGAAGGAGAAACAAAAACAAAGGTGGTTTGGGTGCCGCCGACTCTGCCCTAGGCTTGCAGAGGCCATGCAGCCACATTCCCCACAGGGATGCCCCCACACAACCCCGAAAAGTCTCCTGGACACAACTGCCACCCAGACTGAGACCCAGGCTTGAGTGGTATCGAGGATAATGGGAGAGCCAGACCTCAGCAAAGGGGTTTTTTTACAAATAAATCTTTCCCAGAAGAGTATTTAAAATATTCAGACTATCCACCCAACCTCACTTGGGCCACAGTGTTTGGACCCCATGTCAGCTAGGGGCCTCAGACTGGGTTCAGAAGCGCTTTTCTAAGGATATTCTTCATGAGAGCAGTCAAGACGCCTCAGCTACCTGGGTGCAGCGGTGCTGGCAACATTGACAGTTGGCTTTGGGGACAGGGCCACATTGCCAGGGCCTACCAGGACACTGCTGGTCCCCACTGGCCTCTTTTCTGCCATGCACTGGGGGCGGTTGGCTGGGTTCTCCTTCCTTCTTCAGCACAGTGCCCTGAAGAGGGACCTCAGAACCACCAAGCAGGACAAACTTGCTTTCCCATTTGCTAATGGGGATGCCTGAGAATGGGGGACAGGGAGATGTGCCCCGTCTCAGAAACATGGAGTCACAGGCTAAATGACCAGCTTGCAATGGGCTTGGTTTGATACCCATGTGTTGGAGTGAGGAAGAGGCAGGGCTAAAAAGAGCACTTCATCACCTGATGGGTGGACACAGTGCTGGGAAAAACCCACCTTCTTTCCAGCCCATTTTCTTCCCTAAAGCCAAAATACATGATCCTCCTCCTAAAATGGTGTTACCCCACCAGCTGCTCCCTGATAAGAACCCAGCCTCTCAACTGGTAGGACCTGGGACATTTGACTGACACCCTAAGAAACCCACCAACATAAGGCAGAGGAGAAATTCTTAAGCCTGCAGGGGGATTTGTTCCTCTGGAGGGAGCATCTCAGTCCCTTGTCGGAGGGAAGGACGGGATGTGCATTGCCAGGGTCAAGTGGACCATGCCAGGGGCTGCTGCATGGAGAGGTGGTGGCTCTCGCAGTGAGGAGTTTTTAGAGACACCAGAGCTGTGTCCACAGGCCACACCAGTGCCCGCCAAGGTTGGGGGGGGGGCTGAAGGCAGCAAATGGGTGGAACATGCTTGTATTTGTACACTCGAAAACTCAGCAATACCAGAATCAGGCTTTACCAGGAAATTACCAAGGCCTGTGGTAGAGAAACTAAAGCATTTGGGTAAGCTTTTTGTTTTCCTTTTTATTTGGTTGCATTTCTTTGTATTACCTTCTGGAAGTCTCACAACTTTTAACAAGGTTTCCAAAAAATTGATAACTCCCTATGCTGTACATGGGGAACTGAAGTGTAGAAGCGGGTCAAGCAACGCCCGTGTTGGGACGTATCCAACCACAGATGCTCAGAGCCTGTCTGTCTTTCCACGATTCACATTTATATTCAGAACAGGCTCCTACTGGCTTCAGCTGTGGCTGCACATTAACCCTTCCTACGCAGCAGATCACAGGGGATTCCCATTTCCCAGGCTCCTTGAAGTGAGTTGGTTAACGTGATCCACCTACAGCGTGCAGGATCTGTGCAGAATAGGTGGCCAAAACCCCCACTCCTCAACATGCTTCACCGTGACTGTTGGCACCCCTCCATCCCCATCTGCTACGCACCCACCAACCTTTGCAACTGATCATAGACCATGTAACATAAAATATTTTCATCCCCTTTACATCTGGCTGCACGGCAGATGTGCAGATTATACTGCACTGGTCCGGAAAAACACTACAGAAAGTTGATATGGAGCCAAAATACGCATGGAGACAAGTAAGCTGCCAGTCGTAATATATTTCCACCAGCAGCTTCCTTCATCAAGCAACTCAAGCACCATCCTATCAGCACTAAAAACAAGACAGCTTGAGGGTCTGCTGCCATTTTACAGTTTCCTTGAAGCAAAGATGCTGTTGTGGAAAATCCCCGGCTCAGAGGTGGGGATAGAGAAAAAAAATAATCATTTACCCATCACCACGCGTGCCTGTAACCAGCACCAGCTTTCCACATCCTCCAGGCGCTACTCCAGAATTCAGGACTGGAAAAGGATCAGAAAGACATGAAACAGCAGGTTAGAAATGAGCCTGTCTTTCATAAAAGCTCATAGCTGCAGTACAACGGTGGTGTAGCCCTGACCAAGCAAGGGTTTGTTCATTTTTGTGCAAGGAGGGGAAGGATGAGGGCATTGTGCATTCACCTTTTGTTCCCCACTCTGATGTAGCCTTTGGGCTCTCTAACACAGTTGAGAGAGAAAAAAATTTGGGACTAACATCACAGGGTGAGGCCAGGGCATGGCTGACCTCTGTGGTGTGTTACTGTGACTGGGTGGTCCAAATCCCTAAAGACTCATCCCATTAATGCATCAACTCTTTCCGATGGGGGTATGCGCTCCTTTCCCTTTCCAAGGCCGCTTGTTAGGCTCGGGTCATTGCCTTAATCTGCAATCCATGGGCTCACAGAACCAGAGAACAAGAAGCGTTGCAATGCTACGCTGACACCAAGGAATAGCCCCACAGTAGGGTTCCACTTCACTGCCCTACCCCAGCACTGCAGTCCCTTCCCTGCTATGTTGCTTCATGTATCACATATAGGTACCTGCCCCACATTCCCAAATTTTTTGTATCCACCTGGTGAGAAACCTTGGGTCTATTATTCCCTATGCTATACTAAAATATAGGGGATATTGAACAAAAGGGGATCCTTGAGGGGAAAATATTGCATATCATCGTGGTCTCCATTATTTCCAGAATTAAATCCCAAACTATATTTTTCTTATGGAAAATGGAAGATGGAGCAGCCCTTCTGGTGACGAGTCACCTAATTGATGGCCTGAGCACAGAATGAGGCAGGAAAAGGACAACAGGACCTTTAATTCAAATATATGCTATAAGGAAGGTTTCTGCTTCTTAGTGTTTATTGGCATGGTCAAAGATTTATCCGTAGTAAATCCCAGTTCTTCACAGCACTCTTCAAAACCGAAAGGTTCTCAAAGCATTTTTATATCCCAAGGCAAACTGGGGAGCAGAGGCCCAGCCAAGCTGCGGTGGCGCTGGATGAAGCCAGCACAAAGCACCTGGCGCTATCACCAGGTCAATACAACATCATTATTTATTTTCCAATTTATTTATCGGTATCAGACACGTTCCATCCACTGTGCATCAAACAAGGATGAAACCAAGCGACAGCAATGATATGATGCTCATATAAATCAGAGCTGCTCAGTCGTTACCTCACCCTTGAGCGCCCAGTTGCGCACTCACCGTCGTGGCCTTTTAACATACTTTCTGCATCTGGTTTTCCATATAATGATTGAAAATAAAACATCGCCACCCACCTCCAGGCTGGCAGCAGAGCCAGGATGCGCAGGTCCCCTCCAGACACGGTCCTCCAGCTGACGGTCTCTTTTCTGTTTTCCCTTTCCCCTCAGGCACCAGTTTCCCATCCTGAGCCACCACCAAACCTTCTCCTTGCTTTACTCCTTTCCACACCTTTGGCCCAGCTGTTGAGCCACATCCCTGACACCCAGCAACAAAAACAAGAAGAAAAATCTCTCCCCAAACATCTCCATCCCCAAACTGCAACCTACTTACCCAATTTATTGCCTCTGATCCTCATGGAGAGAGCCAACTCAGGAGCAAGTGATAAGGAGCATCTGTGGACAACTTGGTACCTCCTTTATAAATTTGGTGCACCCTTGGTAAGTCTGGAGAGGACACTGAGCTGTGTGGGAGTGTGGATCTGCTGGAGGGGAGGAGGGAGGAGGGCTCTGTAGAGGGACCTGGCCAGGCTGGATCCATGGGCCCAGGCCAATGATGTCAGGTTCAACAAGGCCAAGGGCCGGGTCCTGCCCTGGGGTCACAACAACCCCACGCAACGCTACAGGCGTGGGGAAGAGGGGCTGGGAAGCTGCCCAGCGGAAAAGGACCTGGGGCGGCTGGATATGAGCCAGCAGTGTGCCCAGGTGGCCAAGAGGGCCAGCAGCATCCTGGCTTGTATCAGGACTGGTGTGGCCAGCAGGAGCAGGGCAGTGACCGTGCCCCTGTGCTGGGCTCTGGTGAGGCCGCCCCTGGAATGCTGGGTTCAGGGTTGTGCCCCTGACTCCCAGAAGGACATGGAGGGGCTGGAGCGTGTCCAGAGAAGGGCAAGGAAGGTGGGGAGAGGTCTGGAGCCCCAGGCTGCTGGGGAGCGTCTGGGGGAGCTGTGGGTGTTGAGCCTGGAGAAGAGGAGGCTGAGGGGAGACCTTATCACTGCCTACAACTGCCTGAGAGGAGGGGGGAGCCGGGGGGGTCGGTCTCTGCTCCCAGGGAACGGGCAATGGGACGAGGGGAAATGGCCTCAAGTTGTGCCAGGGGAGGTTTAGGTTGGACATTGGGAAAAATTCCTTCCCTGCAAGGGCTGTCAGGCACTGGAAGGGGCTGCCCAGGGAAGGGGTTGAGTCCCCATCCCTGGGGGTATTTAAAAGCCGGGCAGAGGAGGTGCTTAGGGTTTAGTGGTGGGATGGCAGGGTTAGGGGAACGATTGGGCTTGGTGAGCTTAAAGGGCTTTGCCAACCTGAACGATTCTGTGATTGGGTTAATACTGGGATTTGGGGGTGTCCCCATCACCTCTCCCCCCATCTAGGCGGGAAAAAGTCGCAGCGGTGTGCCAAAGGTGCTGAAGACAACCACCCCAAAAATGCTGTGCGGGTTTTCCCCTGCACCCCAGCCTTGGGAGGAGATGGGGATCCCCGACTTCCCCCCCATCCCGAGCGCCCTTCCGGGCGGGGCTGCCGGCGACTTCGGTGTGGGGATTGAAGGGTCAATGCTAAGGAAAAACCCCCCAAATTACCGCCCCGCGGCGGGGCCGGTGCAGCCGGTTGTGCGCAGCCCGGGGCGGGGGGCGGTGCCGGGGCCGGTCCCGCCCCGGGGCGGGCGGCGGTGGCGGCGATGGCGGCGGAGTGGGCGCGCACGGTGCTGCTGAGCGGCTCCAACCGCGGCATCGGGCTGGGGCTGGTGAGGCAGCTCCTGGGGGCACCGCGCCCACCCACCTGGATCTTTGCAACGTGCCGGGACCCCGAGGGGCCGCGGGCCCAGGTTGGGGGGGGGGGGGGGGGGGGGGGTGGCAGCACCCATGGGTGCGAGCAGGCGCCGTGACTTCCGCGCTTGCTCGTGTTCGTGCTGTGCTCTGCCCGCCGGGAAGGTCCTCAGGAGGTCCCGCTCTGCGAGCAGGTGAAGAATGGGCCCTGCCACCCTTAAAACTGCGCTTGGGGGCAATGGGAGGGCGCCTTGGCTGTGCCCCAGCTGGCCCTCCCGTGCGCCCACGGGCACGGCGCCGGCTGGCAGGGAGCTGGGTCTGAGCAGGGTGGGAGGCGGTGGCCGTGGCTGGCTGACCTGGTGGCAACTGCGGCGCTGTCGCTCTGGCCAGGTCTGCGACGCGTTGCTGGTCTCTGCGAAATCCAGGGGGTGGGGGGGCTTGTTAACTGCTGAGGCCCGAAAGCTGCTGCAGGATCCTCCTTCCCCCGCTCTCCGCTTCGCTAAAATGGGAGAGACTCCTACATGTTGCTTCAGCTGGGAATCACAGGAGCAAAGCATCTCCGTGCTTCTAGTTTTCCTTAGGCCCAGCTTTGGTTTTCCTCCG
Organism: Butorides virescens; assembly: GCA_017310255.1. Taxonomy (NCBI): domain Eukaryota; kingdom Metazoa; phylum Chordata; class Aves; order Pelecaniformes; family Ardeidae; genus Butorides; species Butorides virescens. The sequence goes on from JADKXX010003677.1 coordinate 35,166, forward strand.
CTTACTGTGACCCTGCCGAACAACCAGCAGGGACATGTTTGCTCCCCGACCGACGGCACCCCTAGCTGGGTCGTTTGCCGACGGCATCTCGCAGCTTGGCTGCGTGTAGGGATCAGGCCTTAGGAAGTCCTTGAGATGCTCTTGGTGTCCTCGCCACCAGCGTTATTCCGGCTCAGGAGTAATCGCAATGCAGTGAGAATCCACCCTGTCACCAGCCCAGGGGTGCCCAGCTCCTGCTGGTGCCCAAGCTGGCTGAGACAACTCTAGCTCAGGTCTCATTTTTGGCCCCTTTTTCCCACCTCAACTTGCTGGTCTTGGGCAATGATGAGATTGAGGGACTTTGCAGGGCTGGGCTGGAGCCAGTTTCCCCCAGGTGGTCCATGCGCATCACTCGCAAGCGTGGGCTGCTTCTCGAAGCCTTGCCCAGCTCTGGTAGGGTGAGGGCAGCGTCTTCATGGTGTTGCTGCTGAAGGCTGTGACCCCAGGAGACTGTGGACAGGACATCCATTTAGATGGATTTTACCATCATTTCCTGTGCCCAGGAGGAATGCAGGAACGTGGGGCCTGGTGGGGAAGCCCAGAGATAAATGAAGGTTGACCACAGCCAGTGCCAGCAGCTCTCCCACCCCACGTTGGTGGGACAAGTCCCAGGGGAAATGTCCCTTCACAAGAAGCCACCAATTCATGTTTCCCCTGTAGCATTCTCTGTGGGCTTGTTTCTAAGAGGTTTTTAGTTTGAAAAGTAATCGTTTTGGATGCATTGAATATGGTGTTTTGGTTTCTGTCACCTAAAACCTGCTATAGTTGAAGAGAGGTCAGAGCAGAGAGCTGCTAGGAACCGTAAAGTTGAAACTTTTAGCTTTTGTCCCTTTTGGCCTCTGAATCCTCTGCGTCTGGTGAAAATAATCAATAAAAATGTACAAAGTCCTTCATTTCACTTGCGCGGGTGAGACACAGTGTCCAGAGCAGAGCAGATCCGGGCTATTTGGATCCAGATGTGAGTTCCCCAAACGTCAAGTCCGATGGTTGGCCCTTGCAGCCATTCCTCCTCCATCTCACTTCCAGCAGCCTCTGGGAGATGCTTCTGGCCATATCCCCAGCCAGTTTGCATCATTTCCCATGTGAGCTGGTCCTTAATGGTTTGCTCTCATCCTTTGCTGTGGCTCTGGCGGAGTTGTGCATGTAGACCCTTTGGGAGACTGGCTGTAGTGTCTTGCAGTTATGGCCACGTCATGCTCTGAGCACACGCGTGTTTGCCTTGTGGAGCCTAGAAGAAGCCTGAGAACCTTGGCAGGTTCCCGGTCCAGCCATTCACAAGTGCTGAGTGACATCTGGAAGATGTTGTCCTTGGGGTGGACCATCGCTGTTGCCCCAGGACGATGCTTGGCATCGCCTCTGCCTCGCCCTGATTGCTTCCCTGTCTTTCTTTGTAGGAGCTGAGGGATCTGGCATCCAAACACCCAAACCTGGTTCTTGTGAAGCTGGGTAGGTGCGCTCTGCCTCTGAGCTGGTAAATTTGTGGCTACCAGCCACACTTGCCTGTTTCTCCATCCCTCCTTCCTCGCCTTCAGGCTCTACCTGAGGATCCAGTTCTTCAGAGCTGCTTCAAGTCCTGATGCCAAAAGCCCAGCTTCTCTAGACCTGTCTCAGCCCTAGTACCCCCTTCCCCGGAGCCTCCTCGCCCTGGGGCCACAGGACCAGGAGGTTCTTGAGACCCATCCCAGGTGGCCTCCAGCCCCCCCAGCCAAGAGGCCACGTCCTTGCCCCACGGGGCTGTCCCCAGAATGGCTTTGCCCGGTGGGGCTGCCCCAGGGCAGGGTCCTTCAGCTGCTTGTAGTAGGGTGCCCTGTGCATGGCAGAGGAGGCAGTTTTGAGATGAGCTGGGGCTGGTGGGTGCTGGGGTGCTCTGAGCTGGTTGCACAGCACCATCTGGTGCCCGCAGATGGAAAGCCAGACAGGTTGAGGTTCTTTAGCATCTCAACCTCCCTCTTCTCCCAGGCCACCCCGGGGGGGCCCCCTGGCTCTCAAACCCTGCTCTTTTCCACTCCAGATGTTGCGAATCCCTCAGCTATTACCGATGCAGCAAAGATTGTGGAGGGGAAGCTGAACGGCATGGGCTTGAACCTGCTAATAAACAACGCTGGCATCTACACCCCGTCCTCGTCGCTGGAGACGGCAGACACGGAAGACATGATAAGGACGTACAAGACCAATGCGGTGGGGCCGATGCTGATGGCCCAGGTGTGGATAAAGCTCTGGGGATGGAGGTCACCATGGAGGGGGAATTTAGCCAGCCCCGGGCTGTCGGTGGTCACGATGGAGATCTCGGGGGTTTTTTGCCAGGCTGTGGGAGGGAGGGGACAGTGCTGGGGCTGTGCTCCCAGCCCAAGCCCTCTGCAGCCCCGCCACAGTGTGCTGGGCTAACTGGGAGTAGTCAGGGCCACTGCAGCAAAACACCCGGGATCTCTTGGCTTCCCGCTGTTCCTCCTCATCCTCCCTGCTGTAGGCAGCCTCGGTCACAGTAGAATCATAGAATCACTTTGGTTGGAAAAGACCTTTAAGATCATCAAGTCCAACCTTTAACGTAACCCTGCCATCCCACCACTAAACCATGTCCCTACAGTAGCTGTAAGTGGGGCTGGCTCGAGGCACAGGTGTCACACAAGGTTGCTTCTCCCCAGGCGTTCCTGCCCCTGTTGAAGAAAGCTGCCCAGGCAAGCACAGAAAAGGGGCTGAGCTGCAGCAAGGCAGCTATCATCAACATCTCCAGCATCATGGGGTCCATTGAGAAAACACCCCAGTCCTTCTTCAAGCCTGTCATCTCCTACCGGTGCAGCAAGGTATGGAGACCAGGGACCTGCCCGCCCTCGTGAGCTCAGCAGGGGTTGGAGCTGCCCCTCAGCAGACCGGGTCTCAGGGCAGCACCTTGTGATGGCGAGATGGTGGGACTTCTTCGTGCCGATTGCTGCCCGGGCTCCCTGGGCATCTCCATGCCCAGCTGCTGCCCACCTTAGGGACACATCTCTTGAAGTCCTGCTGCTGCTTTTTCTCCTTTGCCATGAGGCAGCACTGGGAGGGGACTCTGGTGAGACCTCTCATGGACCACTGCGTCCAGCTCTGGAGCCCGCAGCACAAAAAGGACATGGAACTGCTGGAGCAGGGCTAGAGGAGGCCACAAAAATGGTCCGAGGGCTGGAGCCCCTCTGCTACAAGGCCAGGCTGGGAGAGCTGGGGTTGTTCAGCCTGGAGAAGAGGAGGCTTCAGGCAGACCTGACTGCAGCCATTCAGTGCCTAAAGGGGGCCCATAGGAAAGGTGGGGACAGACTTTTTAGCAGGGCCAGATGTGACAGGACAAGGGGTGATGGTTTTAAAGTAAACCAGGGTGGGTTTAGACTGGATATAAGGAAGGAATTCTTTACAGTGAGGGTGGTGGAACACTGGAACGGGTTGCCCAGAGAGATGGTGGAGGCCCCATCCCTGGCAACATTCAAGGCCAAGTTGGACTGGGCAACCTGATCGAGTTGAAGGTGTCCCTGCTCACTGCAGGGGGGTTGGACTGGATGACCCCTAAAGGTCCCTTCCAACCCAAAACATTCTATGGTTCTATGACTCTGGTGCGTGGAGCTTTCCCCTGCCCATGGCTGATGCTTCCTTCCTCCCCCAGGCTGCCCTCAACATGCTTACCAAGTGCCAGGCTCTGACCTACGGGAAAGCCGGGATCCTCTGCGTGGCACTTCACCCCGGCTGGGTGAAAACCGACATGGGCAGCCAGGAGGTGGGTTTTGGCTGAGCGGGTCAATGCGTGTGACCCACAGGTGGAGACCCAAGCCTGCAAACTTGCAGTGGCACAGGAGTTGCCTCGGGTGGCTGGGATGGCTCTCGGGAGGAGGGATCTGTGTGAGAATGAGTTGCCTCTCAGGCTGCAAGTTGCCTTCATCGGTGGTGGGCCACTGCAGAACATGTGGGTGCTGCCTGGGGAATGGCATCAGCACATATCCACAGTGAGCAGGAGGCTGGTTCAGGGGGGAAGAGGCTGTGGGCAGCCTGGAGGTGTGCAGAGAACCTGAATCCAACAGAGCAGGGAGGAGAGGAGCAGCGCCCTGCCATCCTGTGCCCCCTTTCTCAAAGAGCTGCAGGTCCACGAGGTCTCCGCTCATCCTGCAGGATCCCTGTTTTGGGGTGGGGGTGGTCCTGGGTGATCCCCTGCAGGGATCTTTTACGTGTCCTTTTGGTTTGAGCCTGTAGCTGGCTTCCCAGCCCAAGCTACCTTCACCCAAGCCTTTGGTGAGCGTGCAGATACCCAACCATCCTCCCATGGAATGGACCCATCCTGCCTCCCGTGGCTTGGTCTGGGTGGAAGGAGCCTTCCCACTGATGTGCCCGAGCCGGTGGATGGCTGGAAGTGATGGTGGGGTCTCAGTCCCGCTCCTTGCTTGTGCCCCGTTGCAGGCTGACCTGACAGTGGACACGAGCGTCCGGGGGCTGCTGTCCGTGCTGCCAACCCTCTCTGAGAAACACAGTGGGACCCTGCTCAACTGGGAAGGTAAAGCTATTCCTTGGTGACCACTCTCCGTCCCTGCAAGGGACCCCACAGCGCCAGGGGACTCCCTGGGTGCTCTGGAGCACCGGGATGCTCAGCCCTCTGTGATCTGGAAGGGACCTACTTGGGACTCCACCACCAGGCGTGCAGGACAGGCTGTGATCCCTGCCCTCATGTTGCAAATAAATAAAGTCAATTAGTACCTCCACCTCCTCCCAGCTGCAATGTCCCCACCGAGACTGTCACCGAGACTGCCCTGACCTGGAGCTGGCCCCTGCAAAAAATAACCCGGCATTATAGCAGCCTGCCTGCCTTGCCTTTGGCTGCTCTGGGCTGGAGGAAGGTCCTGGGGGGCATGGAACCAGCCCAAAACCCTGCTGTCCTCCCTGGCTGCTGGATGTGCCCAGGTCTGCCTGGTCTCTGCCTTGCTTCCACCCAAAGCATGGGTGTCTTTGCTGCAGACTTCTTGGGGGGACTTTGTGCAGGACACAGTGGCCTTGGGAGCAGCTTTGAGGCTGGAATGGGAGGACCAGTTAGCACCGCAGTCCAGTTCTGCAATCCCAGGCCAGCCCTTCCCAGCTGGGCACGGTACCCCTGGATGGGGGAAACCCGGTCCCCTGGGGGAGCACAGCACTGCTGCAGGATGGAGAGGCTGAGAACCTCTGGGCTCCTGTGTGGGTCAGGCAGCCCCAGCCTGTGTGAATCTGCCCAGGAGGTGGTAACACCCCCAAAGAAAAGGACTTTGGGGTGGTGCTGGGTTTCCCCAGGAGGTGGTGACACCCCCAAAGAAAAGGACTTTGGGGTGGTGCTGGGTTTCCCCAGGAGGGTCCTGCCATTTCTGGAAAGAGCTCCCTGAGGGAAAAATGGGGAAAAGGAGCCGAGGCTCCTACAGAACCATGCCTGCTCTCAGGTAGGCAGAGCAACCTGGCATGCAGGAGAGGCAAACCCTCTGCCCCTTCCCTCCGAGGTCACCACCTCCTCTTTCTCATCCGGAGGGTCAGCTGAAGCACCTCAGTCCCTCCATGTCTGGCCTTTTCTGGGGTCGTACCTCCCCCACGGAGCTGGGGCTTGCCTGCCAGCACCAGCTTTGCTGGGAATCTTGAGGCCACATGCTGCTCTGCACAGGAGCCCCCTCATTTCCCAACCAAGAGCACAAATGCTGTGGGTCTCCCCGCCCCCAGGCAGACGGAGCATCGGGGCAGTCTGCTGGGCTGGGGCCACGTCTCTGCCCCAGCAAGCTCCAACAAGCCCTGGCACCCGCAGCCTTGGTGAGTCACAGGCACCAGTGAGTTTCTTCTTCCTCACCAGCTCCAGTTCCTCCCAAGCCGGTGGCATTTTGGTAGCCAAGACTTTTGAGAGGCCGGGAAAGGGGACAGCAGGAAGTGTCTGCAAGCAGGGTGCCAGCCTGGACTTGGGAACAGGGTCCTTGTGGCTGGAGGTCGCAGCGCTGCCAGAGCTTGTGAGCTTGGACTCCTGGCTCCTTCTATCCCCTTCTTGGGGGTCCCAAGCAGCCCAGGAGCCCAGCCAGGGATAGGAGGCAAGGCAAGATCCCCCTGTGAAGTTCAGGGGTGCTGGGAGCATCCCCAGATGGAGAGGGTGTCCGTTGCTCTGCGGGCGCTTTCCATAATGGATGGGCAGGTCCTTATTGGAGCAGTTGCAGGAGCTGGGACACCTGGGCTGCCTGGAGCTCGCTGTCTTCCCCACGCCCAGGCCGATGTGCCCTTTCCCAAGCCCAGGCTGTGCTTTCCAAGGCCCTCGGGAGACGGTGCTGCCAGCACTGCTGCAGGAAGCCATACCCACGCGAGGCACCCACTGCTGCGTGGGTGCTCCCTGGCAGGGAGATGCTGGCCTCGGCTTCCTCCTCCTGCGCTCAGCATCTGCCCAAACGCACCGAGCCACACTGGGGAGGGAGAGCAATGCCCTGGCTGAGGGCTGCTTCATCCTCTGGGAAGCTCTGAACCATCTGGGGCTCTTCCCAGCCACCTGATTTCCCATGCAAATGCTCGCTTGTCTTTGCTCTTTTCCTTCCCAGCTTGTATCTGTGGCCAGAGCAGCCCCACCTGGGTGTTTGCCAGCGCTGTAATGGCAGCAGGAGGAGAAAAATCCCTTGGGAGGAACAGCTGAGGTACAGGAGCATGGGTGAAGGGCCCGATCCTGCGGCTGTAGGGCTGCACTCAGCCTGGTGCTGTCTCAGAGACATGGCCAAGCCTCCACCGAGCACCCTTTCTGCCCCCTGGCAGAGGGTCTCCTGCCCCAGTTGCTCCATACAAGCCAGCTGGAGAACCTGCGGGCTGGCTCCTTGCCCATCCATCTCCAAGTTCCTCCCTTCTGCCCCATGCCCCATGCTGGATCCTAGGAGACCATCTCTGCTAGGGATCCCATCATCATTGCCAGCCCCACAAGGTGGATGCAGCTGCTCCCCTGGGAACATGGGGAGAAACAGGGCTGCTGAAAGCTGGGACAAGCTCCATCAGCTTGGCTAATGGTCTGCGGTGCTGGTGACGCAGAATGGCTGCCCGCCTGCTGCAGCCAGGGGCTTTGGGCTGAGCTTGGGAGGCTGGTGAACCTGTGAGCGTCTCTTGCTGGCCCCCTGGTAACTGGGACGTCACGGCGTGGGCAGGGCACCTGGGACATGGGTAGCCCTGGGTGCCAAAGGCAGTGGGAGGAGGAATGGGAAAGCTCTTGCACGTGAAGCCCATGAGAACAAACCTCGAGGGGCTGCTGGACATTGAAGCACCATGAGCATCAGGCTGTGGAAAGCCTAGCGCTGCGCTCTTCCCTGGGGGTGCCAGTGCAGCAGGCTAATTGCCATGGAGAGCCAAGTCGCAGCAGGTGAGTTGATCCTATTTTTTTCAAGCCAACAGGAGGCTGGGGCAGCATGATCCAGCTCGGACCTCTGCAACTGGGAATCACCCTCGGTGAGGGCTTTGCCGTCACAAGCGAGGCCGGCTGCTCCGCAGGAGCCCATCCTTCCACCCTCTGAGACAAGGCTCATCCCGGGAGCACGTGCTGGGGCTGAGCTGCCGGGGATTGTGCTGGCCACCATAACTCCGTGGCCAGGGATGCCCGAGCACCTTATGGTGCTTCAGGATATGTGTTCCTCGGCAAGGGGCCGGACGGGCAGGTCACCCTGCTCAAACGCTTGCCAAGTGGTGTCAGCTTTTCCTTTGCAGAAGTTCCATGTGTTGGTGCTCATGCAGCTGATATCTCCCCATTTCCTCTCTTGCCTGATGTTTCCTGCCTCCCTCGCTCTCTGTTGCCGGCTTTGCCCTTTGGGTCAGGCTTATCTCCCGGCTCTGGGCAGCGTCAAACCTCAGTGTCCCCCCTGCCCACCGTGATGGCAAGGTGCAGCCCTGAGCACCATGCCCTGTGCCCTTTCACTGGGCTGCAGCACGGTGCCCCAGGGAGCGCTCGAAATGCCAGCTCCACCGACCATCTAGGAGCTCCTTGGCAAGCTGGGACAGAGCAAGGGTGATTTAGGATCCATCTGCTCTTAGCAGCTTGATCCATCTCTGTTCTGAAGCTGGGGGACGGGTGCTGGCTGGCCCAGCACATTGCCTGTCCTACAGCGTGCCCGTCACTGCCAGAGGGGGCTGCTGGGTCCAGCAGTAGGGACACCTGGACACCCCCTCGGGGACTCTCCAAATGGGCTGCACAAGGGCACGGGAGCCAGGCTGGGGACAGCCAGGGGCCACGGGTGGGGAGGTTGTCACCCAGAGCAGCTCAGACTGTCTCTGCCAGCCCCTGTGGGCTGGCAGAGCCCCCAGGCTCCAGGGACCAACCTCAGTGTGCACCTCGGGGGTGGGAAAGGCTGATATTTTCCATTTTTTCATCCTCTTTCAAGACCAATAACTACCACCAAAGACTTGTTGCACCAGGAGCTGGGGTCAGACATGTCCATGGGTCAGGACAGGAGTGGGGAGGACATGGGGAGTCCTGTCAGGACTTGCCAGGATTGGGGCAAGACCCGTTTTGAGAGGCAACCTCCCATGCCCAGGTGGGGCGAACAGCAGCAGGCAGTGCCCCCCTGGAAGACAAAGCCCGCTCCAGGAGGAGAGGGGCAAAAGAGGGGGCTGGGAATGGAAGAGGGCTGCTCCGGTGACACCGATGCAGCTGTGGAGGTGGAGCAGGAAGAGGTCGCGAGCAGCCAGCACACAAGGAAGCACTGGGACACCAGCGGAAGGACGGCCGGGGCGGCCGGTTGCAGCAGCTCCAGGTGCAGCAGAGCTACGCTGGCCCGGGAAGGACCAAGAGGCAACCAGAACTGCGGGGACCTCAGCCAGGACCTGGAGATTCCCTCGGCGGGGGGCCTTCTTCCAGCCAAACCAGCCATTTGTCCTGCCAAGGTCCGGGCGCTGTGCGTGGCGTGGGGGGACGGGATGGCAGGATGGTCACAGTGGGGACACCTCCGTGCTGGGTGGCACTGCGGTCCTGTGGCTCAGAGCTCTGGCGGACCATTCCCAGCGCCACCAGTGGTGGGGTAGACTGGTGCTGGGAAGGCTGGACTGCCTGGGGACCTGCAGCTCTCTGGGGGGTGCAATGCCGGGAGGGTGCTGGGGGCCAGGGCTGCTGTCAAAGTACTGGGACCCAGCCTGGGTGCATGAGAAAGGCGTCTCGGGAGGAAGCACATCCTGGTCCCCGCAGCGCAAGGGCTGCCAAGGAAGCCCAGTGGGGCCAGCAGATAACGTGCTGAGGCTTCCTCCGGCACGCCGCAGCTGCGGGCCAGGGTTGCTCCGTCCCTATCTGGCCCTGCAGAGCCCCGTGCATCCCTTCTCCCTCCGCTGTGTTGTTGTTAAGCCGGAGGACGCAGCTCAGCAAGTCCCACCTCAAGCTTTTAACCTGCTGCTGCCTGGCCACCCTGGGAGGCCAGTTTGGTACAGGGGGCTTGCTGCAGGCTTTACCTCCCTGGGGACCAGCAGTGCCCCCTGAGCCATGTCATCTCCCCCAGGTCTCCCACAGCCACCCTTGCAAATCGTGGACGCTGTCACTGGCATCTCGGCGTGGAGAGAAGGTCCTGAAGTCTTTCGGTGCCGATGATTCCCTCTTTGCTCTCTCTTTCCCCTTTTTTAGCCGGTTGGATCCTGCCTGGTGTTTCCTTGCGAAGCTCCCCTGGTCTGCGGGGGAGGGGGGGACACCATGGAGGCGGCAGCTTCACCAGCTTTGCACAGATTTAACCCAAATACCTAATGAATGGTTCGAGGAAAAAAATCGCAGCACTTGGCCGGCTTTGTTTGAAGAGCTGGGGCGAGCGGAAATCAGACGGCAGCAACCTTCTCCAGATGGCCACCTTCTCCTACAACTGAACTCTGCCAAACTGTGCCCCCCCCAGCTTCTCATCCGGCAGGGAGGGGACCTCAGCATCCTCTCAGCACAGGCTGGGGCTGCCCCCTCCCCAGCGCTGGCCACCACGGGCCGCCTTTCCCGAGCGTCGGTGTCCACGCAGGAGCAGAGGTAGGTCACGCAGCCGTGGGGCCCGCCGCGGTGATGCAGAGATGCTCCACGCTCTCCTGCAAAGGCGTCGCATATGTTGATGTGCGCGCTGCACGCCCCACTGCCCCGCATGCACCCCCAGCATAAACCAGTGGTTCTCCTGTGCCCTGGGGACCTGGCGCAGCCATACACGTGGATCATCCAAAAAACCCGATGCCACCCGTCTGGGAGCCAGGCAAGTTGCGCTGTCGCCCACACCCAGCACAGGAGTGTTCACCCAGGGGTTGCAGTGAGGTGCTCACCCGCCCTCCCACGGCCGGGCTTCTGCCCACGCCGTCGCCCCTGACGGTGCCCACGAAAGGGGTGACACTGCCAGAGCGGGTCCTTGGCCGTAGGAAGGGTCCCGTCGGGGGGTCCGGTGCAGGTCAGCCCCTCCCTGCCCTGGCCCCTGGCACCAGCTGGGCCTGAATTTCCAGCTGCTGCGGAACGAGTTCCCGGAAGGCTGCGCCGGAGCTGGCACCGTGCCACACTGCTGCCGTGCCTGTCCGGTGTCATGAGCATGCAGAGGGGGCTGTGGGGAGGGGGTTAAGCTGCCCAGGGCATGCCATGGGCTAGGACAGCCTTCCTGCTGCTCGCCTGCAGGACAGGGCTTGCCAGAGGGGTCGTCCCCTCAGTCCCCAGCACCTCACCACCCAAATGTGTCTGTGTGAGCCCTGGGAGTGGCACGGGGGCTTCAGGGATCTCAGGAGAGGGTATTGTCTCATCCTCTCCAGCCACAGGATTTGTGTCCCTGCCTTTTCCGGGGATGCAGAGCAGCAGGGCCTGGACACCCCGTCGGGTCCCAGCTCGGCTCCCCTGGAGCATCCTTCCTCCCTTGGCTCCAGGGAGAGGTCTGAGTCCCAGTGACGGCAAGAACAGCATCCAGGCTCACTTTGATGAGCTCTCTCCCTGGTGTCCCTCTCCTTGGAGCCAGGGAAGTGACGCTGGGGAGGAACTTGGCTCCTCTTGTTTGTTATTACAGGATAAAGTTACCCTTTAAAGCAGAGCCAGTGCTGTCAGGGCTGCATACCATCCGGGAACATCGCTCCTTCCCAGCGGCTCCAACACGCTTCTTGTTATTTTGCATGCATGGAGCCAGCCCACTCCCAGCCCTGGGCATGGCCAGGGGGATGCAGATGGGGGGGATCTGAAAAGGAGCCCAGCGGCTCTTTTCCCACCCTGGGAAAGTTGGAAGCAAAGAGAAAGGGCCTCTCTCTGGAGGGGGAGAGCTCTCCTGGCTCTGGGATACGTGGGGAAGAAGGAGCAGAAGGCAAGGGCTGGGAGTGATGGAGGGGCAGGGGGAGGTGGATGTGGCCAGGGCACACTGGGGTGTCTGCTGTCCCCCCCAGAGAAGGGCCAGGGATGCTGCCCCCACTGCAGCTCAGCTGGGGACCCTCTCGATGGGACAGACCGCTGGTTCCCACCAGGGAAACTGCACACAGGCAGGGCGGTGGCGAGCCCCTGGCACCCACCTTGCCACCCCCCCAGCCCAGCGCCAGCCTGGCAGGCAGCACTAGCTCCCGGGAGGGCGCCGAAAGCAGGCTGCCTTCCCCTGCCTCTGTCCCCTGGTCGTCCCAAGTCCTGGGGGCTTCCCTATTCTGTAAGCTGGCACCCCAGCACCCCAAGGCTTTGCAGACATGGGGGTTCCTCAGCAGCGCCCTGGCAACCTCGCCCACTCTAGACCCTCTGGAAGGGGCTGAGGGGCTTGCTTAGCGCTTGAGCCCCCCCCCCCACCGAGCCATGACGTGCCTGTGGGGTGGAGGGGAAGGAAACTGGCCCAGTGGAGCCGAGCCAGGGAGAGCTTCCTGGCAGCGAGCTCCAGCCTCCAGCGCCTTCCGTGCTGCTGCCGACAGCTCCGAGCGGGGTGGAAAGCAGAGGGCTGCGCGAGCCCTTTCCAGCCGCTCCCCAGCCTCGCGCCGGCAGGGAGGCGCACGCTGGCCGGTGACGCAGCACCGGGGCCCTGGCGCTGCCGCCTCTGCAGGGTGTTGGAGGGAAGCCTGACTCACCCCCGCGGAGAGGCTCGCACATGTAAACAGAGCTGGCCCCGGTGGCCAGGGCATGTGACGGGTACAGGAGAGACCGGCTGGAGCCACGGCCCGGGGCTGGTGGCACCAGTACGTGCGCTAGAGGCAAGTGAGAGGGGGCTTGGCTTGTGGCGAGCCAGAATCGGCCTGCTCCCGCCCTATCCTAAGGCTGAGGGGAGCATCGCTTGGGTGGGGAGGATGGGGCAGGACCCGTGCTGTCAGCATGTCCCCCCTCTGCTACCTCTGTCCCACCGGCGGCTCTTAGCAAGTAGTTTTACCCCCAGTCTGCCTGTTTGGCTGCCACCACTTTCCTCCAGGGACACCCTTCCCAGCAGGGACCAGTTTGGACCAGCAGCGCAGGACAGGCAGAAGAGGCTTGGGATGAGGGCAAAGCTCCTGAGATGCCATCTCATGGTGGCAGCTTCAGGAGCGGGGTGCAGCTAGTGGTGTCGGGAGGGAAGGACCAAGCATGGAAGTGCCAGCCTGGGCTGCACGGAGGGTCACCGGGTGTCTGTCACCCCGCCGGGGACCCGGGATCACTCGGAAACCTCCTGGCTGCTCAGTGCACTCTCCAGCACGTGATTTCCCCTTGGGTTTCTATGTGCCTTGCTGTGGGATCTGGGCTGGGAGCGCTGCAGGCCAGCAGGGACAGGAGATGATTACAGCCGCTTCCTATCCCTGCTTACCCACAGCCGGTTTCATTTCCTCAGTCCCCATCCCAGCATTTTCTTTGTTGTTTTCTTTGGAGGGGAGGGACCGTTTGCTGAAGGCTGGCGCTTGCTGCAGGGAATGCTTTCATGCTCTGGGAGACAAGTGTGGGTGCCCGCTGGCTGCCCCTGCACAGAGCCGCGCTGTGCTTTTGGGCGCAGCGGGTGCTGCTCACGAGGGGACGGGGACCCCAGCCCGGCGGTGCCTGGGACCGCTGCGGAGTGGCTCAGGGCGCACCCCATGGGGTCACCTGCGCTGCTTGGGGAAGACTGCATTTGCATGCATTTGCAAACAGCCCTGCCAAATTTGCAAACAGCCCTGCCGAAGCACCCCGTGCTCCAAATTGCTTTTTCCTCTTGCATTCCCTACAGCACCAGCATGCCTGGCCTGGGCCAGCTTCAGGGCAAGGTATTCCTGCAGCAGCCAACTCAATGTCAGCCCATTGCGCTTCACCTGGTGCGAGGGATGCCACACCGTGGCCCGGCCGTGCCAGCCTCCCCGCTGCCGGTCGTGTGTGCGGGGCTGGGCTGGTTGCTGGGCTTGTCCATGACCTCAGCTTTCCTGCCTGGTGTCAGACGGTCCCCGAGGGGCTGCAGGAATCTTGTGAATCATGAATACCTTTGGAGTGATTCCTCCAGGGTGTGCATGAGATGGTTCTTACTGTGCCAAGGAGGGGATGGCTGCCGGGGTGCAGGAGGTGATGTGGTCTGTGGTGGTTTGACCCTGGCTAAACACCAGGGGCCCACCAAAGCCGCTCCATCACTCCCCTCTTTAACCTGACAGGGGAGAGAAAAGTAAATCAAAGGGCTCGTGGGTAGAGATAAGGACAGGGAGAGATCATTTATCAGTTACCATCACGGGCAAAACAGACTCAGCTTGATGAAATTCATTTATTGTCAATCAAAATCAGAGAAGGAGAGGACAAAAAAGTACTGAATCTTAAAACACCTTCCCCCCACCCCTCCCTTCTTCCTGGGCTCAACTTCACTCCCAGTTTCTCTACCTACTCCCCCCCAGCGGCACAGGGGGACGGGCATGGGGGTTGGGGTCAGTTCATCACACGTTGTCTCTGCCGCTTCTTCTTCCTCGGGAGAGGACTCTGCCCCTGCTCCAGCGTGGGGTCCCTCTCACAGGAGACAGTCCTCCACCAAATTCTCCAATGTGAGTCCTTCCCACAGGCTACAGTTCTTCACACACTGCTCCAGCATGGGTCCATAATTTCCACGGGGTGCAGTCCCTCAGGAGCAGACCGCTCCAGCGTGGGTCCCCTGCGGGGTCACAAGTTCTGCCAGCAAACCCGCTTTGGTGTGGGCTCCTCCCCCCACGGGTCTGCAATGGCTTGCCAGGAACCTGATCTGGCACGGGCTTCCCACGGGGTCACAGCCTCATTCCTTTGGGCATCCACCCGCTCCGGCGTGGGGTCCTCCACGGGCTACAGGTGGAGATCTGCTCCACCATGGACCTCCATGGGCTGCAGGGGGACAGCCTGCCTCACCATGGTCTTCACCACGGGCTGCAGGGGAATCTCTGCTCCGGTGCCTGGAGCACCTCCTCCCCCTCCTTCTTCACTGACCTGGGTGTCTGCAGGGCTGTTTTCTCTCACATCCTCTCACTTCTCTTCTCTCTTCGGCTACTGAGCTGCAGCAGGTTTTCTTCCTTCTTAAATATGTTATCCCAGAGGTGCTTCCACCGTCACTGATGGGCTCGGCCTTGGCCAGCGGTGGACACAGGGAAAACTTCTAGCAGCTTCTCACAGAAGCCACCCCTGTAGCCCCCCCCCTACCAAGACCTTGCCACACAAACCCAATACATGGTCCCAGGGGACTGTCAGCCTCCTAAGCTGGGCTGGGGCTGGGCTTGAGGGTGCTGCCTCCCACCTTCCCGGGATGTAGAAGGGGAGGGGAGAGCTGGCTGGTGGCCAGAGAGTCTGGACTAGCCCATGGTGTCCTTCTGGAGCTCCTTGCCCAACTCGGACCATGCTGGGGCTGAATCTCCCAGGGAACAGGTGATGGGACGAGGGGAAATGGCCTCAAGTTGTGCCAGGGCAGGTTTAGGTTGGACATTGGGAAAAATTCCTTCCCCACAAGGGGTGTCAGGCACTGGAAGGGGCTGCCCAGGGAAGGGGTCGAGTCCCCATCCCTGGGGGTATTTAAAAGCCAGGCAGACGAGGTGCTTAGGGCCAGGGTTTGGTGGTGGGATGGCACGGTTAGGGGAAGGGTTGGGCTTGGGGATCTTAAAGGGCTTTTCCAACCTCAGTGGTTCTATGGTTCTATGAATCTGATGCGGTTGCAATCTGGATGTTCTGGCCTTGCTGCAAAGCCCAGGCTTGGGTGCTTGCTTGCCATCCAGGGAGTCTGGGCGAGCTGACCCAGTGCTGGCCAACACCAAGCAGGTTTGTGGCCGCTCCGGGGCTGTCCTTGCCTCTTCCAGCCCCACAGGCAGGCAAAGTGCTGGGACAGACAGCTCTGCCCCATGGAGAGGGACAGGCTGGGTCAGGGCTGAGCCCCAGACCAATGCTGCTGCACGCTGGCCCCAAGTGTGCCAGGGAAGGGTTTCCAGCAGAGCTGAGAGGACCTGCTGGCACAGCCTTCCCCACTGCCGGCCAGCTCCCGAGCGCAGCCGAGGCTCCGGTGAGTCAGCCCACACAGCAGCTCACGCCGCTCGCACTGCACCAGCGCCGCCCTGGGTCCCTTAGCTTTTTCCCAGGTTGTGTCCCCCGAATCCGCACACCCGAAGGGATGAGGAGCCCAGTGCCAGGATGCTGGGATGCTCAGCTCCCAGCCTGCGGCAGGGATGGCAGCCGGCTCTGCCGAGCCAAGCTCCCTCAGCTGTTCTTGGGGTTGGTGGCTGAGCTCTGACTGTGCTCGGCACGTGTGGCTCTCCCGGCGCAAGGCTTGAAGCTCCGGCCTGCGCTTGCTGCCTTGCTCCAACGCCGAACAGGAATGCTGAGCACGCAGCAGCTCCAGGGCAGCCGGGGAGGGAGGCAGGCAGGCCTGGAGCCAAGGGCTGGCCTCTTGCCCTCTGGAGAGAGGGGAGAGGAAGACGTGGCTCCAGGCCCAGCCTGCAGCGAGAAGAGCAATTTGGGCAGAGACCCACAGTGCAGGGGTCTGCTGGTGGCTCAGACCTTGCTCTGCATCGCAGCGGGCAGCCGACACAGCCAGTCGCTGAAGCTGCCAGGGAGAGGGGAATGTGCTTAGGGTGGTCCTGGGTCTCCAGGCTCCGGTAAGGTGCAATCCTGTGCTGGGAGGCGCTAGGTGATGCCACCCAGGCCTCAGACAGGGCGCCTTTGCGCTCAGGGACCCCTGCCTGCACCAGCACCCAGCTGCTCAGCATGGGCATGGACTGCTGGGAAGCCTCCTCCGGTGGCCTGGGTCCAGGAGGATCCGTATCCATGCTGGGAAGGTCAACCCCTGCCTGCCAGTGGGCATCATCCCTCCTTCAAACCAGGAGATGGGCTTTGGGGAGCAGGCAGGCAGGGGGGTGCTGAGGGGACTCGGGTGCCGAGCCTGCCCTTGGTTTTGTTTGCAAAGCTGGTCTGCACCGAGCAAGCTGCCGGTGACCTGGAATAGCCGGTGCGGTGTGCCAGCCCCAGCCTTGGCAGAGGGAGCGTTTGGCTCAGCGTACCCAGTCTGGCAGGGCGGGCAGGCGTGTGGCTGTGGGGAGGAGAGCTGCAGGCAGCCCTCTTGGCCCCAGCCTCCCCGCAGTCCCCTCTCCCAGTGTCTGCAGAGTGATACGGCTGCTCCTCAGCCCAGCGGCAGCCGGGAGTGGTGGTTTTACCTTGCAATGGTGGTGCGTAGGTAAGTGAAACGTGGTGGTGTGGGTCAGTCCACCTCCAGGCACCCCAAACCTTTACCCAGAGGGTGGTCAAACCCTGGCACAGGCTTCCTGGAGAGGGGGTTGATGCCCCAAGCCTGTCAGTGTTTAAGAGACGTTTGGACAATGCTCTTAATAGCGTGCTCTAACTTTTGGTCAGCCCTGAAGTGATCAGACAGTTGGAGCAAATGATCATTGTAGGTCCCTTCCAGTTGAAAATATTCTATTATTCTATTCTATTCTATTCTATTCTATTCTATTCTATTCTATTCTATTCTTCTATTCCATTCTATTCCATTCTATTCCATTCCTCATTCTCTTCTATTCTGTTCTATTCTATTCTAAATGCTCAGTATCTGAAGACCCACCTTGCTGCGAGGGAGCGGCTTGTGGTCTTGGTGGTCTTCGCTTGGGGTGTGTGAGCCCAGGCAAGCTGTGGTGGGCGTTAGGCAGCCCACCGAGCCAGCCTGGGGGCACCAGGAGGATCAGATGCACCCGGGCAGAGCTAGCACGGGTGGGTGCTTCCAAGTGCCCGCTTTGCCACACCATGCCGGCTGTGGGCGCAGACCGAGTCCCCACGGCCACCTCGCTGGTGCAGTGGCAGGTCCGGCAGGGCGGCAGAGAGCCCACCAAGATGGCGTGTCGGTGGGCCAAAGCGCTGCCCCAGAGCTGGCATTGCTGAACGGGCTTGGCAAGGGTGACCCAAGCAGCTCTGCGCACCAAGAGCTTCACCCCTCCGCTATTTTTTCTGGGGGAGCCCTGGCAGGGATGTCAGCAGGGTGTCTGCACAGGGCAAGTCCCGGGAGCTCAGGAGAGCAGCTCTCTTGCCCTTTGAATGTCCGCACAACCTGCTGAGCCACGTTCGCAGAGGTTCCCTGCCTTCCCCCAGCTAACCTCACTGCCCCGACCCCGCGGCCAGACCTGGCTGCCCTTGGAGAGCTTCTAGGGGTGGGCAAGGGGGTGGGACCAGGGTGGGGGTGGGATCCAGGGTGGTGCTGACCACGCCAGGCACGTGGTGGGCCATCCTGGTGGAATGGGGACCGTGTGGCGCTGGGACCTGGGTTCATTAATCAACCAGCTGGGTTGATGGATCCATCCTCTCTGCCTGCCCGTGTCGGCCCTTTGGTTCGGCATTTCCCCGGTAGCTGCGGGACCTGCTGTCCTTTACGGAGCTTCTCCTTCCACGGAAGCAGGCCAGGGACGGGCTGGGAGCTGGGGACGCCCCGGTTCTCACCGGTGTCCTTAGCAGTGGTGCTCTGCTCCTCAGTGCGGCCCCAGGAGAGCCACAGTGGTGCAACGATTTCCTTGTCACCGATCTTGCCCTCCTCCGCCAAGCTCTGAGGGGTGGTGATGGCCTAATTAGTGCTTTCACATGGCGGGGCTGGCTGGGGCGCTGCGTTTTCTCATCCTTGCGTGGAGGATGTCTCACCGGGGCTGCAGAGGCATCAGTCCCACTTAAAACGGGGTCGATTCAATAGGATCTAGGACAGGGAGGAGGAAGGTGGGCCTGGGAGAAAGAAGCAGAGCAGGGTGCACACCCCCAGCAGGCATGGTGCTGGGGAAGCGTGGTTTCCCCCCCCCGCCCCTCCACCTCCGGGGATACTCAGAGGTGCCTGGGTTTAGGACCTGGGCTTGCCACTCGGCAGAGGTCCGAGGGCAGCTCCTGCTTTTTTCTCGGTCGGGGGCAGGAGGTGGCGGGGAAGGCAGCGTGGGGCGCTGGGTACCGCAGAGCTGGGCACTGGTTCTGCCTCTGCCACCGACCGACTGCGCAGCCTTGGTCATGTCACTTGGCGGCCCGAGACGCTGCCAGCGGGGCACGCAACCTGCTCGGGGTCTTTCAGGGAGAGCAGAAGCCGGGGAGGCTGTCGCGGCCCGCGGGGAGGGGTGCGGGGGGGGTGTGCTCCAGCCATCGCTTTCCTGGCAGGGAGGGGCTGCGGGCGCCATGTGCCCGCCGGGGGGGGCAAGCGGCCCAGGCCCGAGCGAGCCGGGCTGCCCGCACCTCCCCCGGGGCACGCTGCCTGCCTGCGCCGGCCGGGCTGGGAACGTCCCGCTCCTGCTCTCGGCGGGGCTGACGGAGCCCCCGGGGGCGGCCGATGCGCGGGGGCGTGGGCCGGTGGGGACGGGAGCCCCGCTCGGCCGTGGCGGTGGCGGTGGCGGCGGCGGTCTCCTCGGGGAGGGAGGCGCTCCCGGGCGTGCGGCCGCCATTGGCGCTGGCCGTGCCGTGGTTTCCTGCCGAAATCACATGGCTCCCGCGTTTCCATGGAGAGCGCCGGGGTGGGCGCTGCCAAGAGCCTGCACGAACGCCCCGCTTGCTCCCCGTCCATGGGAGTGGAACAAAGGGGATGCGCCGAGCCAGGCCCGCTCTCGCCCCGCGCCTCGCCCCCCGCCTCTCCCGGGACATGTGAGTGCCACCGGCACCCCGCACCCGGGGCGACGCCGCCTGCCCCGGGGGAGCGGCCGGCTGGGGGGGGTCGGGATAGAGGGGGACCGGAGTTGGTGACTTTGGCAGGGCTACACCCTGGGGTGGGGGGGGGGCCACGTCGCCGCCTGCCACCGCCTGCCAGCCGCCTCGCCTGTCACCCGCCGCCCGGCCGCAGGGTGGGCACCCCAAGGGGCGCAGCGGGGTGCTCGGTCGCGGCGGGGAGGGGGCGCCTCGGCTCCTCTGCCCCACCGCCCTGCGGTTCGGAGGGGGCTGCTCCGCACACTGCGGCGGGGCCGGACCCGCAGCCGGAGACGCCTGGAGAAGGAACCGCCCGATTGCGGGATATCGGGGCAAGCGCCCCCCCCTCCTCCCCAAAGCCACCCGGACACCACCCACCCCCACCCCCCAACCCCTCTCCGGGATGCGTGGGCTCCTCCGGCCGCTGCTTGGCCCCCGGGTTTGGGCTGGCACCCCTTGCTGTGCTCTGCGGAGGAGCGGGTGCCGTGAGCCGTGCCAGCCCCGTCGCCCTTGAGGCGGTTGGGCAGGGGTGCGAGGCGGAGGGGAAGCCGCCCGTGTCCCCATAGGGCCCTCCCCGAGCCTCTGCGGGACCCCAGAACCATCGGTCCCAGGGGAGAGGCTGCGCCCATATCCCCCCCATCACACCCCTTGCACCCGAGCAGGACCCCGAGGTCGGGGGGGGGGGAGCTCCCCAGGGACCTGGGTGCCCCATGTCATCTGGGTGCTGCCTCCTCCTCCTCCGGGGTGACGAGGGAGGAATGCTCTCGGAGGAATTAATGAGACAGATCTGGCTTTGTTGCTGGCCCGATCCTCCTATCTCCCAGCCCTCCCCAGCCTGCCAAGAAGTGCTTGGGAAGGCCTCGCACCGTTAACTCTTTCCCTGCTGCACCTCGCAGGGCTTGCAAACAACCTCAAGCAGGTTTTACCCTTGCCAGATCCCCGGAGGAGACTGCTGAGGCCACCGGGAAGTCCTGGCCTTCCTATAAATCCCACATTGGCCCAGAACCTATCTCCTGGCCAGGAGCAGGAGCCCCGGGCAGGGCTGGGGCGTGAGGCTATGACGCCGCGCAAAATCAGGCAGCGCTGGGCTTGCTGCCGGTGGCGTTGCCTGCTCTCAGCTGGTGGAGGTCCCCGATGCGTTGCCGTGTCCGGGAGGAGAGGAGTGGTGGTGGGAGCTGGCGTGGTGGTGGCTGAGCCCCCGTGGAGGACACGATGTGATGGGGTTGAGCATGGGAACGGGGGCAGCAATGGGCAGGGCAGGGAGGGGGGACACCGGGATGGGCGGCTGATGAGGTAGGTGTTGGGGTGCAACCAGGGGGGGACTGTTGATCTGCAGTGGGGACAGTGCTGGGGCGTGGGGGCTTCTCTTCCCAAACCCTGCCTGAGGCTCCTGGCCAGTGCTCCCACATTGCCCGGGAATTTGCAGCCCGGGTTGTGGTGGGGTGCCCAGGGCAGGCATTGTCCTGTGCCTGCTGCCACCCTGAGAGGAGCTAGGCAGGGTCATGGGGATGTCCCCAGGGATGCCATTGTGCTGGGCTCCAGCCTGCGCTGGTGGCCGAGGCTTAGTGGGCACCTTGGAGCTCAGGATGGGACCCAGGAGACCTGTCCTGGGCAGGGAGCTGGGCATTGAGGATCCCCAGGAGACGGCGAAGGCAGACCAAGCCCTGGCGTTGTGTGGGTTGAGGCCATTGCCAGGCTAGGAAGAGCTCCCTGCCTCGTGCTTTGGGGTTATTTATAGGGCTGCCATTTATATCGTTTCTATTTCTGCTGCCGTGTGGGGATGATGTGAGGAAGCGAGGAGGGAAGGCTTGCGTCTGCTGCGGCCCCAGTGCCCGGATGCAGGGTGCCTGGCCCCCTCAGCAAGGGGTGCTGCTGGTGGCATTGGTGCCAGCCTGGCTGTGGGTAGAGCCCAGCTTGGCACAAGGGCTGGTCCTTCCCCAGCCCTTGGGGCATCGACCCTGCAGGAAAAACTCTGCGTACAATCTGCAGCATCGGGATGTCAGGATTTTTTGGAGCTGACTTTGTTGGTTTCTGCAAAAAAGAAAGGCAGAGAGGTCGGTGGTAGCACCGTGGTGGGGGCTGGAATTTGCCAGACTGGGACTGGCTCTCACCTGGCCACAAGTCACTCGGTCACTCACCGTGATTCTCCTTCAAGCCATGATAGTGGGTCTTCTTGCCAGAATTGTCACCTCCTGCCCCCTCCTAGGTTTCCCCCATGAACGTGAGCTCTTTGGCCCCTCACCAGGCTGGTGCCTAGGTGCTGGCACCTGGCCTCTTTTGGCCAGCGGTACCTTCTGCTTGCCGTGCACCTGCAGAGGCTGGCGTGCACCCTTCCGTGCCGCGTTTCCAGCTGCAGTGGCGTTCCCCAGCCACTCAAGGGTGTCTGTGTCTGGGGGGTGCTTGTCTGGGAACAGCCCGAAATAGCTTCTTCATCACCTTGGCCTTTGGTGCTGGTGCCAGCAGGGCACTGGTGATGGGGCTGGGTGATGCTGGGTGGGCACAGCTCGGAAATGGTGGTCCCAGGGCCGTCAGGGAGTGGCCAGGGAACCTCCCCAGGACTCAGCGCTCGCAGGACGCGGGGTCTCTGGGATGCCAGTCCTGTGTCCAAATGAGGGCACGGAAATGGGAACGTCCTCTGGGGTGTCTGGGGTTTTCTTCTGCCTGCAGATGGACTGGCCATGACTGTGCACACGTGTCTGAGCTGCCCGTGGGGGGGATCTCTTTGCAGATTCAGCCGTTGTGGTTGGGGTGGGGATGCTCAGGACAGCTCCCCAGGCGTGGCAAGAAGAGGGCATGGCAGGGAGACCCCCAGAACGGGTGTGGTTGGGGTGCTGTGCCGGTGTCCCTGCTGTGCAGGAGGGGTGGAGGCAGTTGCCCCGGCCAATTGTGCCGAGCCGGGGTGGTGAGCAGCCAGGAAAGTCCCCTGAGCTGGGGGAGGTGACCAGCGGCCGTGGGGCTGTCCCCTTCCTGGCCAGGCCAGGGACAGAGATTCATTTAATGCAATTACTGCCCAGGCCCCGGCAGCGTCGTTTCAGCTCATGGCCTTCCTCTGCCCGCCCTTGGCAAGGTGTCCCTGAGCTGGCAAGCCCTGCCGAGCGCCGTGCAGGGTGCCACGGGGTGCTCAGAGAGCTCTGATGCCACTTGTCCGTGTCCTCCTCTGGCATCCTCCGCCGCCTTTGGAATGCATGACCTGCCTGCTCCCGGCAGTCGCCCTGTGGGCGATGCCCGAGGTGGTGCTGTGCCATGCAGTTTGCCTGGCCTGCCCTTCACGGGGCTGCAAGCATGGCCACAGAGAGGCAGAGTCCCCGCAAGCGGCACAGCCTGGCTGTCACCCCTCTGGGAGGGAAGCCTGGACGTCCCTTCACCTTGCGTGGCACCAGGGGAATGCCTCTCCCGCGGCTTTAGCGTGGCTTTCTTGTTAACCTTTAATGAGAACAAACGAGCTGGCATGGGCCGTCACTGCGGGCGTGTTGCCTGGCCGTGTGCTGGGCACCGGCTCCGCATGGCTGCCAGCGCAGCAGAGGCTTTGCAGAAGGCTGCTTGGTCTCAGGGTGGTGCTGGAAGCGATGCTTTCCCCCTGGGAAGAAGCAGCAAGGGGTGAAAAGCTGGGTGGTCACCCCCTGCCCATGGCAACCACTGCTCAGGACTCTGCCTGTCAGCTGGGAGAGAGAGGGAGACGCATCCCGGCCAGGCGAGGTAGAGGAGCTGGTCTTCGTGCAAGTTCTCGAAGGCCAGGGTGGAGACGCCGGGTGCTTTTTGGCGTGCTGGGCTGCTGCCTCCTCTCTCTGCCCTCGATACCAGCATGGAGGCTGCAGGCAGGCGGGTGGCCAGACGCCTTCGTTTGCCGGTGCTGGGATGGTTTTTCCTTGGATGCAGCTTGGGGCCAGCCCAATCTCACCAGCTCTTCCCCCAGCAGCTCTCCCAATGGGGCTGGCCCTGGGCACCCACCCTAGCACCCACCTGGGCACCAGGAGGAGAGGGTGTCCAGGGATGCAGTGGTGGCACTGCCACAAGCCCCAGCTCTGCAAGCCTGGCCGTGGCTGGCCCTGGAGCCACATGCATGGGTGCCCATGGCAGGGGAGCCATGCCACCCTGAAAGGGGGTCCCAGATGTTTCTCCTCCCCTGCGGCGTGCTAGCCCCATCCTCTGCAGGGACCAGCAAGGAGGGGACCAGCTCTGGGCTGGGGAAGCAGCCCCACAACTGGCTCCCCCTCTAAGGAAGGGGTTAACCGTGTCCAGCAGCACCCCATCACTGTGAGCAGCCCCCCAAGACTCTGCCCCAATGCTTTTCCTCCCAAACCTGGCCTGACCTCACTCTAAAAGCAGCAGCAAACAGGAAAGGAGCCTGGGAGGGAGGCGTCTCTTCCTGCCCCGGTGACGTGATGATGGCAGCTGATCCCAGCCTGGATGGGGCTGGCTGCTCCAGCCGCCTCCGTCAGAGCTGGAAGGGGGTGTCAGGCCTGGTTACCCCAGGACCAGGACCCATGCAGGACCTACAGTGCTGGAAAGGGGCTCACATCTCCGCCACAGGGTCCCCTTGGTTGTTTAGGGCATCCCTGTGCTTTCTGCTGGGGAGCTGTGGGGCTGGGAGGTGCCGCCGGGGTTGACATGGAGGGAGGTGGGTCTGCCTCACTGCCCCACGGGGAGCATGGGAGTGGCACCCGGTATTTTTGGAGAGTCCTGCGAGGAAGCCCTGGCTGAAGCCAGACCCTCTGAGACTTCGGAGACCCAGATGACAGAAGCTGGGGGCATCCGAGCAAGGAAATCCTTTTCCCAGCCGCTGCTGGGTGTTGCAGGGTGCCCACGGGCATGCCACAGGGATGGACACCATGGGAAGCCCACAGCAAAACCATGGCAGTTTTATATACATATAAAAATATATATATACATTAAAAAGCAATGCAGAAGCGAGCAGCAGGGCTGTCGGGACGGCTCCCCGCAGTGGCGTCAGCGTTGGCTGCCTGCTCTGCCCACGGCTTTGTGCCGGCCCGCAGCGGAGCTGGCAGGGATGGGGGCGAGGGGCTGTGCCCGGAGCATCCCCCCTGGCGCAGGGACCGGCAGCAGCTCGGGGCCAGCGTGCGTTGGGCAGGGTGGTGGTTGCCCCCCGGCCTGCCCTGGGTGCTGGAGGGAAAGGGGTCTGCGAGAGGTGCAGTCTGGCAGGGGGCTGGCTGGTGGGGGTCAGCGTGGCACGTGGGGCTGGTGGGGGATGCTGCGGGGCCCAGCACAGGCTGCAGCCCTGCATTTCCGCCCACTTTAAAGCAGCCCAGAGAGGGGCTGGCTGGGGGAGTTTTCACAGCGGTGACCTGCAGTGCGTCCCCCTCCCCTCCACCCATGCCTCAGTTTCCCCAGGGGGGAATGGAGGATGGGGAT
Organism: Butorides virescens; assembly: GCA_017310255.1. Lineage (NCBI taxonomy): Eukaryota > Metazoa > Chordata > Aves > Pelecaniformes > Ardeidae > Butorides > Butorides virescens. The sequence goes on from JADKXX010003677.1 coordinate 59,530, forward strand.
GGAGCCGTGCCCTGCTCCCGGAGCAGCCAGTGCTGGTGGGGCCCCTTCCTTCCAAGGGGGACGGGGATCCTCCCGCGTCCTCCTGTCCTCCGTCCTCCTGTCCCCAGCCCTTGAGTCACAGCCGGGGCTGCGGCGCTGGGCAGTGATGTCAGCCCTCGGGCAGGGGAAGCGTGGGAGGAGACTGCTGTTCGGGGGGAGCCCTGCCGGTCCCCGCACATGGGTGGACGGACGGACGGACGGACAGACGTTATGAGAGAACAACAGCTGCCCAGGACGCTGACCCCAGCCCAAGGGGGATGTGCTGCCGCAGCCCGCCATGAACAGCAAACCCAAAGGTACCGAGCACCAGTGGCCCTGGGCCCCCCCCCCCCCCGGCAAACATGGTTAATTTGGGGATGCCCAGTTGTTTGAGGCTCCTGGGGTGATGTGGCCGGGCTTGCAGGGGGCTTTTTTGGGTGAGCGACTTCCCCAGGGCAGAGACCTCTTCTTCCCCGGGGTCGGGTATCCACCACCTGCAAGGGACACGGTTGTCACTGTGGCGTGCAGTGATGGGGTGTTGGGATGGGGTGTCTGTGGCAGGATAGGGCCTGCTGGCTGCCCAGCCTTGCTGTTGCCCACGCTGAGACCCAGGCTCTGCATCTCGAGGCAGGAGAGGGGCCACAGCAGCCCCCCACTCCCGGGCGATGTGCCCCCAATGCGATGGCAGCATGGCTTTCCTCAGCAAATTTGGTTTCTCTCCCCCCCACCCTGCTTCTGCACCTCCATTTTCTCTGCAGCCATGCTAATGAGGGCAAACAGAGCCCAGCTCCGCCGAGAGCATCCCTGGCACCGCAGCCCCAGGGGAGCTGGGCAGAACGGGGCGGGGGGGCCCGGGGCTGCTCGCACGCATGGGGACTGTGTTGCCCAGGCAGGATTTTGTGGGGAAAGATACTTGTACCCCACAGAGCACCCTGGAGATGAGCAGGTGGGAGTGAAGGTGGCACGTGGGACCTTCGCAAGGTTACGCCAGAGCCCCGTCTTCTGCTCAGCACCTCTGAGAGGGGTCACAGCCCCCTCAGGAGCAGGCGCGGGTGGCCCTGGCCAGGCTGCAGTCCTGTCTAGCAGGACACAGAGGTGATCCCCTGGGCCTCCACAGCCATGGGGATCCCGGCTGGGTGCTCGCTCTGTGCCTTTGCTGGTGGGGGACCCAGTTAACTGGGATTGCGGTGGTCCTGGGCTGGCTCTCAGGAGCCATCCTAGAAAACAGGTTGGGCTTGAGTTTAGCCAGGCACTGGGGACCCCCCCAGCCCCAGGTGGTAGCCACCTCCCTGGGTCCCAGTTTGGGGCTTGCATCCCCCTCTGGCTGCTAACTGGGAGCCCGTGGGATGGGTGGCAGGGTGGGAGGTTGCGGGAGCCCCCCTGGGGAGCCTGCGCCATGCCCTGCCCTTCCTCGGGGATACTCCGCGGGGTAAATAAGCACTTCCTCCAATTCTTCCCATTCGCAGCTCCTTCCCTTTCCTGCCGCCCTCCCGCTCGGGCCGAGGAGCCAGCTGGCCTCCCGCGCCGCGAGGGTGGATGCCGCTGCCGTGCCCCCGCTGCCGTGGGGCCAGGAGCACCCACAGCACCCAGCCAGCCCCTCGCCCGCAGCACCCGGGCCGCCGGCTCCAGCAGGGGCTGCGACCTTATGGCCGGGAGTTTCTCTCCCGGGTGAGTCACGGGCAGCCGGGATGCCATACACTGACTCATCCGGCTCCTAAAAAAAAAAAACCCAGTCCCCTTCCTTGCCCAGCACGGGGGGCAGGCAGAGTGTGGAGGTCAGGGAAGAGGCGGCTCCCGGTGACCAAGATGGCATGGTGTCGGTCCCCGGACGCTCCTGTCCCCTGTGCCGGGGAGGGACGAGGGGCAGCGGGAGGGCAGAGCTGCTCCATCCCACGCCGGGGCCGGAAGGGGCCGGGGGGGGCCGGGGTAGGCGCCTGGGTTGGGGCAGCGGGGACGCAGCTGTGCAAACAAGGGTGCAGCGGCTGGGCTGCAGGGAGCCGAGCCAACGGGACGAGTTCCCAGGCTCCCGAGGTCGTCCCCGCCCTGCACCCCAAGGTTCACCCAAGGGTGCCGGGGTGGCGGGGGGCATGCCCCTGCTGCGGCCTGGCCGGGCCCGCCGCTTGCCACAGACACCGCAGCTAGGACGGACCGGCCCGTGGCCACTGTGCCGTGCCCTGCTGTGCCCGGGGAGGTGGCCGCAGCGCCATCAGCACGGGGACCGCAGCCCAGCCCTGCCAGCCCCTCCCGGAGAAGCCCCTCGGGTGGCTGTGGGTGCCGCTCCCCAAGGCCAGGGGCGCTGGCTCGGCCCCCCTGGGCGTTGCTGGCCGCCAGTAAGTGCCATTACCGGAGATGGTGGTCAGAGCACCCCCAGCTCCTGGGGCTGCGGGGCTGGGGATTCGGGGGGGAGCCAGTTTGGGGCGTCTCCGTCCGGGGCAGTGTTGATAAACCCGCCGGAGCGACCTGAGGCTGGTGTCTGAGTGTCGGAAACAGAAACCAGCTGGGACCAACCCAGCCGGTCGGACTGCCCCCTCCGCCACTCAGACCAGCATTCTTGGGATCCCAATCATCTCCAGAGCACTGGGGTGTTGGGAGAGGAGCTGGCGGCCGGGCCGGAGAGCCCCGGGGTGGGCTGCAGCACCCCTTGCCGCGCTGCCCACCCAGCTGCTCACGTCTGGCTGCTCTGCCCTCTCGGCCGCCACCCGTAGGCAGCGCTGGCCGGGGACAGACGGACGGACAGACAGACAGTCTCCCAGGATTGTGTTTCCTACGCCGGGAGGTGCGGGCGGTGCGCGGCACAGGCACGGCAAGGTGAAAAGCTTGGTCGGGAGGCGGCATCGTCGGCACCAACGCCCTAATTAAGGGCGAGGGGCTGGCAGGGCCTGGACCTTTGGGGCAGGGCCTTTGGGGCGGGACCTCTGCGACTCCCTCTCTGGAGAGGGAGGGATGTGCTTGGGGCTCAGCGCGCGGCAGGGACGCGAGCGTGCCGGTGCTCTGCGCGGTGCCGGCCTGCCGGTAAGCCTGGCGCGGGGCTCACCGCCCGGCTGCCCCTTCCACGCGTGCTCTGGGCTCCGCTCCCCGCCGGGCCTGGCCGTGCCGCCGCAGTACCAGGTACCTCTTATCTCGGTAATGTCAGGAATGTACCACGCCAGGGTTTTTTCCTGCATCCTCGTGAGCCAAGCGTGCCAGGAGCGGAGACCCTGCGCCCTCCCTGTTGCAGGCAGCACTGCCCTCCGGCACCCGGCTGCCCGCCCGCCTGTGCCGGGCTCGAGCATCCCTGGGGCTGCCAGGGCATCGCTCCTGCAGAGCAGGGGCACTCTCTCCCCCTCCTTGAAGGGGGTTTGGGGTCCTGGCAGAGGAGCTGAGCTGCAGGGTGCCAGGCGTGGGGACGCAGGGCACCGTGGCAGACAAGCTGGACCTGGGGGGGTGCCCGGGGCCAGTTGCTGGGCCGGTTGGCAGCAAGTGCTTGGGTTGTGCCGTCCCTTGCTGCCCGCTCAGGTCTGCGCCCATCCTGCCGGCGGTCTGGCACAGTGCGTGGAGGGGAGGTTTGGGGGAGAGCTGGGTGCCTGGGCTGGAGCGCAGGGACGTGGTCCTGTGAGTGGCCACCGCTCGTGGCAGCGCTCCCCGTGCCGCTGCAGTAGCCTCGGGTGCCTCGGAGCGCAACCCAGCGCGGTGCAGGTGCCTGCTGGAGCCTCCGAGGCGCCTGGGCAAGCAGCTGGGGGTTGCTCGGAATCTCCTGGGGAGCTGTGCTGGGGCACCGGTCCCCTGCAGCACCCTCAGCATCCTTCCCCCCAGTGCAGGCTCCTGCCTGGGTGCCCCTCCTTGGAGCCCCGCCATGCCCCCAGATGGCATCACGGGCTGGAGGACGGGCTGGCCAGGGCCGTGCTCACCCTGTGGGAGCCGTGACCTGCCCCACAGCGTGGAGAGCTCACCGTAGGGGTGGTGGGTGCTTTCCCTATAGATGAGCCTTGTAACACCCAGCTGGGGCAGCCAAGCACCACGGGCCTTGGTCGCGCAGCGGGGAGCAGATTAAAGAGCTCTGCAGAGGGTAATCTGCCCAGGCCCTGCAGGTCAGCCGGGCTGCCAGGGATTACAGCTCCTCCTAATGAGCTTAATTGGGACAGTGTTGTCCTGGAAACTGGAAGGACTGGCACGGAGATAACGGCGAGGCGGCGTGGTGGGACCCGCAGAGTGGCTCTGTGGTCCTGGGTTGGGACCCAAGTGCCAAAAGGGGGATCCAGATGGACCTGCGGCATCCCGGCTCCGCTGGGATAAAGGTTATGGGCAGTGGCTGGCTTTGACTCCGAAGGGTCCCGGCTCATCCCGGGCGCTGCGAGTGCCTGGCCCCGGCCTGGCGTGCGGGGAGGTGACAGCGTGGATGCGGGGCGGTGGCGAGGGCAGCACGCCGGGACGGCGCACCCCAGCCGGGTGTGCGCCACGCGTGGGGCCGGTGCGAGCTGGGCTCCTGGGCTGCTCCATTGTGCTGGGGCAAGGAGCGGGGATGGCAGCGGGACACCCCAGCGGCGCCCGCATCCCTGTGCCGTCCCTGGTGCTGCTGGGGCTCGGGTGTCACTGCCGGCCATGCTGGGGGCAGGAGGAAAGGCAGAGTAAGCCCCTTGGGGCATGGGGTGGTGGCTCTGGCCCCATCTGCCAAGCTGTGCATCCCTGGAGCCCTGCTGGGGTTCCCTGGCAGGGTGTGTGACCACCGGGCAGCGTGTGGGCTCGTCCCTGGCAGCTCCTGGCTCAGCTCTGGGGGCTGGCGGGGACAGAGGGGACCAAGCTGGTGTCAGCAGTGGCTGGGATGAAGCGAAGCATCCAGCAGCCTCTGCCCTGTTCCTGCCCTGCAGCTGAGCTCCTCCATGTGCCCAGCTGGTACTGCTGGGGGTGGCAGGGCCCGGAGGAGCCCCGGGCTCCCCTGCTATTGCCTTGTGCTTTGGGCTCCCCACCCCGAGCCCTGGCCAGGGCTGCAGCAACATGGAGTGGCAACCATGGCTGGGTCCCGAGACTCAGAAATCTGCTCTGTCCTGGCTGGCATCGACTGTGCTGGCCACCATGGGGACCAGCAGCATTCCTGGGGCTCCTGGCACCATCTCTGGCACTGCCCATAGCAGAGGGCAGGGCTGTGGCAGTCGTGGGGCCGGACACGTGCTGCCCGTGCAGACTTTCCAGGGTCTAGCAGGGCATGGCTTGGCCTTTCCTTCCTTCCCCAACGCAGAGCTCCTGGCAAACCCGGGGACTTTCCAAAGCACTTTGTTGCCCGTGGGTTTCCCTCCTGGTTGCTGGAAAGAGCGGAAGCGAGCGCAGAGACGGCAAAGGGCTGGGTCCGGCCCCGCGCCCTTCCTGCCCCTGAGGTGGGGCAGCACAGGCGACAGCGGGACATGGGACAAGCGGGGCTTGGGAGGAGGTGGCTGGGCTGGGGCACAGCGGAGGGCTTGTCACGGTCGTGTCTGGGAAGGGCCACGGTAGGTAGGTGCTGGGCACCAGCCCCTTCCTGTGGGGGCCAAGCTGGGACACATCCGTCCGTCTGTCCCCATTGAGCACTCACGGTGTCTGGAGCTGGCGGGGCACCGGCACCATTGCTGGGGGCAGCACGGGACCGGCGTCCCTGGTGCCACCAGGAACATCCCTGGCCTGAGAGGGAGGGAAGGCTCCCAGCCCACAGGTGCCATAGCTGCCCTGGTCCGTGGGTGCCGCTCCCGCTCCGGTCTGGGTGGCAGCCCTGCCTGCCTGTGTTTCCCCCCCTTGCTGCTCGTGACCCCGCTCTCTTGTGCCCCCCAGGGAGGCCCTCCAGGTCACACTCAACGATGTCACTGTCTGTGCGCCCGCAGCGCCGAGTCCTCATCACCAAGATCAATAGGAGCCAGTCCTTCGCTGGAGTGAACTCAACGGCCGACCGGCCCTTCAGGTAGGAGACGGGGGCTCCTGCTGCCTGCCACGAGGGACGGGGACAGTCTTGGGCATGGTGGCGGGACCTGCTGCGCGTCCCGAGGCGCCTTCCCCACCCCGCTGCCTGGCATCTCCTGCAGGGACCTTTGTGGTACCCAGGGGACGTTGCAGCAGGGGCTGCAGGGAGCATCGAGGCTGGGATGGGGGACAGATCTCATCACCCCAACCCTCTGCTGCGCCGCGTCCCAGGCTGCGGCTGCTGCCACCAGTGCATGGGGGGGGGGGGGGGGGGGGGGGGGGGGGGCCCCCCTCCCCCCCCCCCCCCGCGGGGGCCCCCCCGCGGCGGGGGGGGGCCCCCCCGGGGGGGGGGGGGGGGGGGGGGGGGCAGGTGTAGCTGACCCTCCTTCTTCAGCCAGCTCTTAAGAGCTTCCCTGTGACCACCTCATGGTGTTTAACGGGTGCGGTGAAGGAGCTGAGGTGGCTTTGAAGTGTTGCGTCTCGATGGCCTTGACGTCCTGCAGCGGCCAGTTTTGGGGTTTGAGTGCTGGCATGAATCAGGGTTTCCCCTGGGTCATTTCAAACCTGTTGCTGAAAGGTTTTATTGGCTGCCCGTCAGCTGTGTTGCGAGGAGCAGCCGTTCCCTACTCATCCTCTCCGGCCGCTGGCGATGTTATGGTCCCATCATACCCTTCCTCCTCCTCTCTGCTGAACCTCACATCGGTGAGAACCACTCCACGTGCTGCTCATCCCTGCCACCCTCCTCCGCACCATCCCTAGCTCCTGGCTACCCTCTCACAGGTGGTTCTCGGGACGTGGGTATGCCACGGGTTTGGGCTGCAGGACTATGGCTTTTTTATGCTTGTAATCCCTTTTCCTAGCTCTCAGCCAGGCTCCTTACCTCCCAGTGCACCCACCGGAGCTGGGGGAGAGACATCTCTCGGCCCAATGGCTGGGGAAAGCAGTGCCAGGCTGCTTTGCCAGGCTATGGGCACCTTCACTGGGAGGGCACAAGTGCAGGTAGAGCCTCCCCATGCCTGGGAGCAGACCTCCAGCCCTGCTTGGCTCTTGTCCCCAGCTCCTGGCCAGCCTCTGGGCCAAGTGACACCTTCCAGGCCACCGGCACGTTGCAGGATCCAGGGGTGCCATTGGGGACAGGGGAGAGGGAGGACTTTTGAATGCCTGCAGCCAAGTGGCTGGTGGGGAGATGCTTGTGGGAGATGCCTTCAGGGGCCCTGGAGGATGGGAATGAGCAGGGATGGTGGAAATCAAGTGCTTTACCCATCACTCTGGCTTGGGAGGAGTCCAAGGCATTCCTTTCCCCCCCACCAATGATTTGGGGAAGTTTTTTGGCCACTCCTGCGAAGAGCGGCACAGGATGGGAGGTCTGGCCCGGGGCTGGGAACCGAGGAGCCCAGGGTGTCTCCTGGGCGCCAATGGGGCGCCGATGCATTGGAAGGGAGGAAGGGAAGAGCCGGTCTGAGCGGGGTGTTCCTTGCTGGGCTGGGGAGCAACTCCGTTGCACAAGGCAGGAAGGGTGGTGGTTGGGTCCCGGGCACTGGGTTGGCATCCCTTCGGGTGGGCCAGGGGAGGTTCCCAAGGCGGTGGTGGGGCACGTGGAGGCAACAGACAGCTGGCAGCTCCATACGGTGGGTTTGGTGACACCTGGAAAGGCGTAGCATCGGTGAGAGTGTCCCTGCCCCATGTCCCTGCACTGTGTGATGGGGTGACAGGACTGCTTGTCCCTAGGATGCTCCCATGCTGCCACCCACTGGGATCCCTGCCCATGCCTGGGAGCGCTCGGTGGTAGGGCAGCAAGCCAACGGTGGCTTGTGTCACCCTGCCACAGGGAGCATCCCCGTGCCCCTGGCAGCCCAGGGTGCTGGCGATGGAGCAGAGCGTGACCCCTTTGGAGGGTGGCCAGGGCTGGAGATGTCCACGTAGGCACTCCAGGAGCGCGGCTTGGTTCTGGCTGGTGCCAGTCCCTCTTGCCTTTGCTCCCTCCAGCCAGCCCCTGGGACCCCCACACCTCTGCAGAGGCTCCCCACGGCCAGCCCCTCCAACCCTGCTGGGATGGGGTTAATTCCTCGCTCTTTCCCACCACCAGCTTTGCAGGTTTCTGTTTGTCCTTCCCATGGCTTTGGGGCAGCCAAATGCATTGGGGAGGCTTGCGGGCATGCGGTGCAGGCAGCGCTGCCCAGCCTCACAGCCCCATCTCAGCCGGCCCCAGCTGGCCAGTTAGATCGGCTGCCAGGGAGCCCTGGGAGAGGTAGGCAGGGTCTGGGTGGACCAGATCTCCATCCTGGAGCTCTTTCATGTCTTGAGACAGGGTGCCCGGCCTGCTGGGGCACCCAGGCAGAGCCCTGTGCCATGCGCTGACCCCAGCTGCCCTGGGTTTCCCTGCCTCTCTCCCCAGGAACCTCTCACCCTTCACCCCCACTGTCTCCCGCAAGACTGGCTCCAGGGTCAGTAGGATGTTCTCAATGTCCCACAAATCCCCACCACCCAAGGTGCCTCAGCCCAACCGCCTGGACGAGGTGTACGAAGCTCTCAAGAAGGGCCTGACGTAAGTGCTGGGGCTCCCCATGGCCGGGTGGTTGGAGGCAGAGAGCCTCCTACAGGGCAGAAGGACAGCCTGCTGTGGGTTGGGGGTGGCAGCTCTCCACTCTCAGCAGGCAGGGACATGCCAGGTAACAGTGCCTGGGGGTCCCGGAGCTCCATGGGGTCCCGCATCCCATCACGTCCTATGTAGAGGCACAAGTGGGTTCCCTCGCCTGGGTGCTGGAGCGGGGAGGGGGGATGCAGGGCCAGATGTGCCGGGCTGGCGTGGTCTGTGGGTGGCAGAAGCCCTGGACGCGGCATCCCAGCCTGACCCCCCATGGTGTGATTACCCCCAGAGCCTACCTGGAGGTCCACCAGCTGGAACTGGAGAAGCTCAGCACCCAGATCCGCGAGTCCAAGAGGAATTCACGCCTGGTGAGTGTCACTTGGGAAGAGCCTTACGGGGAGCGCTGCTTTGGGCAGACGGCCGGGGTTGCGGGCACACCTGGGGCAGCTCGTGGTCCATCTGTGTCCCAGGGCAGAGCCTGCTTCTGTGGGGACGTCAGGGGCCAGCCCAGGCTCTTGGTGTTGGGCCTTGTGGGGCTCCTGTCCTACTGTCATGCACTCTCCAGCCCTGGCTGGGTGCTGCATGTCCCCGCTGACATGCTACGGATGGTGGGTGCGATGTGCTGGGGTCTCCTTGGGCTGTGCTGCGTCTTATCGCTCTCCTCTCTCCTCCAGGGCTTTCTCTACGATCTGGATAAGGTAAGTGGGATCAGTGCCCTGGCTCCCCTTGTCTCCCCCTTTCCTAGCGCCTGGGATGTGCCAGCCCCTCTCCACTTGCACTGCCCCACTGCCTGCCCCCTGTCCCTGCAGGGTGGGATGGGGGCTCTGCGGGCAGGGTGGATCTGGGCAGGGGATGAAGGCAGCAGCTTGTAACCCACTTCCTGCAAACAAAAGCTGCTGGTGGCGAGTGCTGAGCCTGGGTTAGCTCTGAGGCAGGGAGAAGAGCACCCCAGAGCCTGGATTGGGCGACCCTCCAGAGCAGGGGTGGGGCGGAGGATGCTGCGGCACATGGGTGCAAGCGCAGCCTCTGCTCCGCTCACCACCGGCTGCCACCCTGCACCTCCCAGGCAGGGCTGGTGACCAGGACCCATCCCAGCTGCAGCATGGGCACGCAGCAGGGCACAGCCTGACCTGCGGCTCCGCTGCGGAGGGGTTGGGCTGCTGCTCACACCACCTCCTCTGCTTTTCCAGCAAGTGAAGTCAATTGAGCGCTTTCTGTGTCGCCTGGAGTTTCATGCCAGCAAGGTGAGAGCTGGGGACCAGGGTCACCGTGGGGCAACCTCGGTGCAGCACTGGGACGGCTGTGCTGTCCCCCGCCCTGCCCCTCACCGCAGCTCGGGCCTGTCCTTGCAGATAGATGAGCTCTACGAGGCTTATTGCATCCAGCGGCGGCTCCGCGATGGAGCCCACAACATGGTCAAGGCTTACAGCACGGGCTCACCGGGCAGCCGGGAGGCACGTGAGAGCCTGGCCGAGGCCAGCAAGGGCTACAAGGAGTACACGGAGGTGAGGTGGCTGCCTGGGGTGGGCTGGCAGGGTGCTGGGTCCCACGGATGGTTGCTGATGGGTGCTGTCCGTCCATCTGTCCCCAGAACATGTGTCTGTTGGAGAACGAGCTGGAGAGCCAGCTGGGCGAGTTCCATGTCCGCATGAAAGGTAACGTGTCCCGCTCCATCCCTGGCCCGCTGCCTACCTGCCTGCTGCCTGCTGATGCCCCTCTGCCTTCTCTTGCAGGACTGGCAGGCTTTGCCCGGCTCTGTGCTGGTGACCAGTATGAGGTTGGTGCGACCATACGGGTTGGGATCTGCTCTTTCTCCTGCCTTGTGGTCCTTGGGGTGCCTGGGGGGCGTAGGTGGGCGCTGGCATGGAGGGCATGTTGCGGGGCCATGGTGGGTGGCATGGGTCCCTGGCCATGCCCCAGGATGCACATAGAGCACTCGCTGCCCAGGCGCTTGTATCTGCCCCACACTCACGTCTCTGCGTCCCCAGATCTTCATGAAGTACGGACGGCAGCGGTGGAAGCTGCGGGGGCGCATCGAGGTGAACAGCAAGCAGGTGTGGGACAGCGAGGAAATGGTTTTCTTGCCCCTTGTCACCGAGTTCCTCTCCATCAAGGTACAGTGCAGAAGGGGACAGGGATGGTGTGGGCCTCGTGGACCTGACCTAAACCTCACCTAAACCTCACCCTTGCTGGGGTGGGAGGAGGCTGTCTGGTGGTGGTGGCATCATAGAATCACAAAATCGTTTGGGTTGGAAAAGACCTTTAGGATTATCCAGCCCAACCGTTCCCCTAACCTTGCCATCCCACCACTAAACCCTGGCCCTAAGCATCCTGGCACACAGCCTGAATGCAAACAGCGTGGATAAGATGAAGGCCATGGCTTCATCTCATCCTTTCCTCCCTCTCCTTCTCCAGGTGACAGAACTAAAGAGCCTGGCCAACCATGTTGTGGTGGGCAATGTGTCCTGTGAGACCAAGGACCTCTTTGCAGCTCTGCCCCAGGTAGTGGCTGTGGATATCAACGACTTGGGCACCCTCAAACTTAGCCTGGAGGTGACATGGAAGTGAGTATCTCAGCAGGCATTGCTGGTAGCACACAGCAGGGGTGGGGATGCCCGGCATGGCGTGGCAAGAGGTGGCCTGCCCCAGGCTCCCTCCTATCCCCAAACTGGGCTGCAATTATGGAAAACCAGAGCTGGACTGGCTGGGGTCCTGGTGTCATAGAATCACAGAATCATTTGGGTTAGAAAAGCCCTTTAAGCTCACTAAGCCCAACTGTTCCCCTAACCCTGCCATCCCACCACTAAACCCTGGCCCTAAGCACCTCGTCTGCCTGGCTTTTAAATCACCCCAGGGATGGGGACTCGACCCCTTCCCTGGGCAGCCCCTTCCCATGCCTGACAGCCCTTGCGGGGAAGGAATTTTTCCCAATGTCCAACCTAAACCTGCCCTGGCACAACGTGAGGCCGTTTCCCCTCATCCCATTGCCCGTTCCCTGGGAGCAGAGACCGACCCCCCCGGGTCCCCCCTCCTCTCAGGCAGTTGTAGGCAGTGATAAGGTCTCCCCTCAGCCTCCTCTTCTCCAGGCTCAACACCCACAGCTCCCCCAGACGCTCCCCAGCAGCCTGGGGCTCCAGACCCCTCCCCACCTTCCTTGCCCTTCTCTGGACACACTCCAGCCCCTCCATGTCCTTCTGGGAGTCAGGGGCACAACCCTGAACCCAGCATTCCAGGGGCAGCCTCACCAGTGCCCAGCACAGGGGCACGGTCACTGCCCTGCTCCTGCTGGCCACACCAGTCCTGATACAAGCCAGGATGCCGTTGGCCCTCTTGGCCACCTGGGCACACTGCTGGCTCATATTCAGCCGCCTGTCGACCAACACCCCCAGGTCCTTTTCTGCTGGGCAGCTTCCCAGCCACTCTTCCCCACGCCTGTAGCACAAGCAGGGTCGAGAGCCCCCATGGCTGGCACACCCCCCTCACGTCCCTGCTCTCCTCCCCAGCCCCTTTGACAAGGACGACCAGCCCTCAGCAGCCAGCACCGTCAACAAGGCCTCCACGGTGAACAAGAGGTTCTCCACCTACAACCAGAGCCCGCCTGACACGCCGTCCCTGCGGGAACAGGCTTTCTACGTAAGTGTGGCACCAGGCAGGGCTGCTCAGGAGCGGTGGCCTGAGGAGGGGTCCACGCAGGGATGTGCAGAGGGTGGCACGGCTCGGGTGCAGGGGTGGGCAGCTCCTCTCCAGCCATCCAGCCATGGCTTCCCAGTAGTGGTGCCTGCTCCTCCCGTGCTCACAGCTCCTCTTCTCTCTGCCCAAGAGCCCGGGGCGGGAGGACAACAAGCATGGTTGGTCCTTGCTGGACATCTTTCGGGAGACACTCTTCGAGAAGCTGTCTCAGAGCTGCTCCTGCGGCGATGTCTCCTCGGCCAAGCTCGGGAGATGGCCGCAGCAGGGCCGCGTAAGTGTGAGGGTTGGAGCTGGCCAGTAGCTTAGCCCAGCAGCGTGGCCATCCCGCAGTAGCCGTAGCCGCTCCTTGTCTCCTACTCACCAGCCCTCGCTGATGCCTGGCGGCCTGATCCTGCCGGGCCGGGGTCTGGCTGGCCCTGGGGAGACAATCTCCAAGCTGGGGCAGCCTGGGCAGCACGAGCCAGCCCCACTCCTCCATCCGCACACCCTCGTGCAAGAGCCAGGCTCTAGTGAGTAGAAGGCTTGTCCGTGTCCCTGCACTGGTGACGTTGGTGTGCTGTGCTGTGGCGTTGGCGTGGCACTGGCGTGATGCCATCATGACACTGGTGTGACGCTAACGTGGCGTTGGCGTGGCACTGCTTCAGTGATGGTGAACCACTGGCATGACATCGGCACGATGGGTGCACCGGGTGCTGCCCCCCATGAGCTGGTGCTGGAGCTGGTGCCGTCCTTGCAGCCGTGGCGTCCTCGGCTCCACGGTGTCGCACCCCATCGTGGCCATGCTGGAGCTGCCCGCTGTGCCAGGGAGCCACTGGGACCCTGGAGCTCCAGGGCATGCGTGGCTAGGCCTGGGCAGCCGGACTCCCTGCTGGCATGGCGTGGGGTGCAGGGCTGGAAGAGGCAGCCATGCGCTGCTGAGTCCTCGCTGCCCACCCTGCTGTGCTGGCAGAGCCGGGACAGCGCAGCAGCCTGCACCGGGGGCTTCGGCAGCCTCGGTGCCCTCTGGCTCAGCCGGATCCTGCCCCTGGTTGAAGGAAAGGCAGACGGAGGAGCAGGGTCGGCGGGAGGGTCTTGTCTGACACTGTTTTCCCCCTCCCCTCCCCAGAACATGCTACGGCGCCAGGAGGAGCTGGAGAACGGCACAGCCTGGTCCATCTCCTCCGAGTCCTCGGATGACTCCTCCAGCCCCCAGCTCTCCGGCAGCGCCCGCCATGCTGCACACAAGCCCATCGTGCAGCCTGAAGTGCAGGCCTCTGCCCCAGCCATCGAGATCTCCTTCTCCCAGCAGCCAGAGGAGGCTGAGGCCAGGCCCGGGGCCGGCGGCGGCGGTGTGCCCGCCGCCAGGAGCCAGACAGAGGAGCCCAGCAGCCGCAAGAAGGAGGCGGTGGCCAATGGGCACGTGCCCTACTCCCGGACTCTGAGCCACATCAGTGAGGCCAGCGTGGATGCCACAATGGAGGCCAAGGCTGCGGAGAGCCCCTGGGAGCCCACGCCCAGCCCGGAGGACACAGGGATGGGCGAGCGGGATGCGGACCCGCTCCCCGGTGCCTCGGTGGCAGCCACCACAGCAGGGCAGGACAGGGGCGCCGAGGCCAAGCCTCGTGCCGCCGTGCCGTGGGCCACCACCACCTGCCAGGCAGAGGCTGACGAGGCTGAGCCGGTGCAGAGCCAGGCGCCGGCACAGGGTGGCTGTGGCACTGGGGTCCCCGCGGCGGTGGCACAAGCCTCCACGGAGGAGAGGCCCATCCTGGCCCTGCCACTGCCTGCCGGCGTCCCCGAGGTGCCACGGGGGAAGGTGGTGGATTCGGGTCTGGAGGAGGCCATCGGTCTCCTGGGCTCAGCCCTGGACGACTATCGGGGGCAGTTCCCAGAGCTGCAGCCCCTCGAACGGGAGCTCAAGCGCCTGGAGGAGATGCTGCTGGTGAGGGGCTGCCAGCAGTGCCCAGGGATGACGGGGACGGGGCCATTCCTGGTGGCAGTGCCCAAGGACAGTGGGGATGGGGCCGTCCCTGTTGGCAGTGCCCAGGGACGGTGGGGATGGGGCCATCCCTGATGGCAGTGCCAGGGATGATGGGGAGGGGGCTGTCCCTGTTGGCAGTGCCTGGGGATGATGGGGATGGGGCCATCCCTGATGGCAGTGCCCAGGGACAATGGGGATGGGGCTGTCTTGACTGGTGAGCCAAGATCCGAACCTGCCGTGCCTTCCTCCACAGCAGAAGCAGGGCATCTTCCTCAGCCGAGCCTCCAGCATCAGCCTGACAGTGGAGCACGCGCTGGAGAGCTTCAGCTTCCTCAACACCTCCGACATGGAGGACTCGGAGGGCTCTGAGGAGGAGCCTCTCCAAGATGAGAGGTGCACAGCGGGGCTCATGGGATGGGGTGCAGGGCAGGACATGGCCCTGTGGCAGTTGGGATGGCGGGGTGCCCAGCTCTGCCAGGCTGCCCAAGCACATTTAGACTGGCCCATCACAGCTCAGGGCAGGTCCAGGTCCAGAAGCAGCAGGATCTGGCCCTTCTGGTGGCACAGTGCCACCCTGCATCTCTTCAGGAGTGCCCCATGCCCTGTGCCCCTGGGACCTGCTCCTTCACCCAGCCCTGCTGCAGTTATACTGTAGGTCCTACAGAAACTCTGCCCAGTGTTGCCCTTGTGGGTGGGGAGGGGCCGGGTCCAGGTTTACTGTGCTGACCCAATGCCTCGCTCTCTCCCTGGCTTGCAGGAGGGCTGGCAGACCCTGGCGTGGCAGCGGGGCTCCCAGCGCTGGCGAGATGGGGGCAGACGACACTGGCATGTGCAGCGGCTCCGAGGCTAGCACCGACCCCATGAGCACGGGCAACGAGTTCCTGGATAAGGCCCTGGTGCTTCACCTCAACAACTGCAACCGCTTGCTGCTGGTGAGGCTGGGGCACAGTGGCAGGAGACGTCCTGGGAAGCTGGGCTGTGGGTGCCCCTTTGAGGGGTGTCTTGCCGCAGTTTGGAGGCTGCGGTGAGGGCGGTGAGCTGTGTCCCTGAGGTCCCTGGTCTGGCTGTGCCTTGTAGAAGCTGGGCACCTTTGGTCCCCTGCGGTGCCGGGAGATGTATGCCCTGGACAGGCTGCTGCGGGAGGCGCAGGTGCTGGAGATCGTGTGCCAGCTGACGGAGGAGCGAGCGGGAGCAGCCAGCTCTGCTGCCGACGGTAAAGACACACAGCCGAGGGGACCGTCCGTGCCGCCCCGGGGGCTGTGTGGGGCCTGGTGTCCCCTCACGGGCACGGCTGGGGAGGCTTGACAGCCCCTGTCCCCACAGTGGTGCAGTTCTCGACGCAGAAGGAGGGCGTCCTGCCCCTTTGGGACTGCTGTGTGGAGGTGCCCAACGTCTACACTTGCCCCGTGGAGCGGTTCCTGCAGGTGCTCAGCGCCCAGTACGCAGCACCCATCAGCGAGCGGCACCCTGGCCTGGCTGATGCCGGTGAGCAAGCACCCTGGGGAGAGAGTTGCCAGCCCCACTCAGTGACCATGAGTGGGGGCCCAGCACCCCTGCAAGGGGGCGGCCACAGCTGCTGCATGCCCCAATCCTGGCCTTTTCCTGCAGTGTGTGTGAAACTGGTGGAGGATGTGCTGAATCGGCGGCTGCCCCGGCGGCCCGGCAGCGCCCAGGGCGAGCAGGTCACCATCTTCCAGTTGTGGAGCCACTTTGAGTCGCTCAGTGCCCTGGTACTCGACACCTATATGATGGAGCTGGCAGAGGAAGGTGGGTGCCCTCCCGCCCTCCTTAGACCCTGGCATGTGGTGCCGGAGCATCACCATGGGGGTTCATCCTGCAGCGCTGCCATGACCATCCTGGGGTGTCACCCAGAGGCTCAGCCATTCTTGGGCTGGGCAAGTAGGTCTGATCTGATGCACAGCCCGCTCCCACGCTGCCTTTCCGAGCACCCTGGGTCCTTGCTTGGCTGGTCCCTCGTCCCCCAGGCCCAGCCACGCATGTCCCGGAGCTCCGGGGTCCCAGTGGCTCCCTGGTCCTTGGTCCATCTTGGCTTGGCTGCCCCAGCAGCTCCATGTGTTGCCACCCCATGCAGGGTCACCTCTGCCCGGGGTGGGTGCAGGGTGCCCGGGGATGGGTCCCTTGCAGCAGCAGGGGCGCGCGGGCAGCGGCTGCCAGGCTCCCCGCACCTTGGCTCAGCCAGCGGTTGCCTGCAGCACTGCTGGCACAGAACCTCAACTCGGACGACCAGGACGTGGTGCTGCGTGCCCTGAAGCGCGTGCCTGAGAGCCGCCTGAAGAAGGAGGGACTGAAGGCGCTGAGCCTGCTCCTAGTGGAGGGCAACAGCAAGGTGGTGAGCGCCGTGTCGGCCCAGCTCCGCAGTCTGGCAGAAAACCCTCGCTTCCGCCAACGGGTACGTGCCAGGCGAGCCAGGGGCGAAGTGGGCCGGTGCCACAGCCCCTGGGGTGCTGCCCCCCAGCTCTGCCACGGGCAGTGGCACTGACCCCCCCATTTCCCCCCAGGCCCTCGTGTGCTACCTGGAGCAGCTGGAGGATGAGGAGGTGCAGATGCGGGTGGCAGGGTGCGCAGCGCTGGGCTGCCTGAAGGTGAGAGGGACGTGGGGAGGAAGCAGCAGAGCTGCAACTTCCAGAGGAAAAGGAATTGCGTGTGGCTGGCGAGTCTGGACACACCTGTGGAGCCTGGGAGAGAGGAGTTGGGGGGGCCCCAAATGTGCCGGAGAAGCAGGCAGGGGCAGGGTGGGAAGGGAAACAGGGAGGGAAGGGACAGGACGAGGGACTTTCCTGCACCATGGGGTTGCAGCACCCTGCGCTGCCTTCCCCGCCGGGCTGTGTCCCTGCCACCAGCCCCGTTCAGCCCTTCGTCCCTTGCCCTGCAGGCCAAGGAGAGCATCGAGCAGCTGGTTTACCTGTGCCAAACTGACAAGGAGCCCGTGCGGGAGGCAGCCAAGCAGAGCCTGATGCTGTGCGGTGAGTGTCCCGCTGCTCCAGTCTGCTCCTTCCCCACCCATAGCATCCCGAGTGGCATCTCCTGTGGCCAGCAGTGCCCGCGGGTCCCGGGCTGGTCCCTGCCTACCCCGCGCACTCTGGCTCATCATGCCCCAAGCTCTGCTGGGAAAGAGCAAGCTGTCAGCGGGCAGCGAGGCCCAGGCATCCTGTGGCACAGAGCGCTAAGCCTGGTTGTTATTTATTATTTGCTAGATGGCACTGAGAGAACCATCTGAGTGGGTTTCTAGGCCTCCAGATCGCGGCAGCTGCTGCACAGGTTGGGACACGTGAGCCGTCCTTGTCCCCCCGCCCTGTCCCCGCTCCTGCCGCTTTGCTCACGAACGTCTCCGTCTTAGAGCCTGTCAGCCATGTCATGTTTTGGAGTCTGTGTGTCCTGGTTGTTCATAGAGCCCATCCCCGTGTCACCCTGGCACATGTAGACGCCTTGTGTCCCATGTCCCAGCAGATCATCCGTGTCACCACCTCTTCCTGGGGATGGCTGCCCCGTGGGCGGATTTGTGTGTGGGCGTGCCATGCAAAGATCTCAGAGCCAGCTTGTAGCATGGGTGTGCCCGGGGTCCTGGGGAAGCCACCTGTGCATGCAGATGTGCACAGCTGTTTTGAGATGCCAGAGCTGGCACGGCCCGATCCCTGGCCCCTTTTGCCCTGAGCTGGGCTCTCCACAAGCCAGCGCTCCTGCAGCCCAAACGTGGGGGATCCTGCCCTGCGTGGGCAGGGGTACGGCAGGCAGCCGACAGACAGGATTTGCAACATGTGAATCAGGAGCTCTGGGGGCTTTTTGGGCTAGATCCTGGCTGGGACTTGCTCAAGGGTGTGCTAAGGAGGACAAGTGGGGTCTCCACACTCTGGCCATAGCAGGCATTAGCTACGTTTCCCCAGAGAAGCTGGGGAAGGTGGCTGGGGATGGGCAGGGGACAGAGCTTCTGCCGTTCGGTTCTCTGACTGCAGCGTGTACTTGCAGGGGAAGATGGTAAATCCGCGCACCGGCGGCTGGAGGAGACCCTGGACAGCCTCCCGAGGATCTTTGCACCAGCCAGCATGGCCAGTACAGCTTTCTGAGACGCCACGCAAACCCACCTGCCGTCCCTTGGGGGGCAAAGGCACCGCTGGGCCACCCGGGCTTGCACGGACTGGGGCCGGCCGCGACCCGGCAGCTCCTGCTCTCGGCAGCGCACCGCAGTATTCCCCCCGCCGGCAGCTCGCCGCGGCCGCACACTGCCTTACGGAGCACCGCTTCCCCATGCCCCCGGCCCCGTGGGGGTGCCACGTACACACCCCTGGGCAGGGCAGAGCTCGCTGCACATCCCACCCTCCGATTGCTATTTAAAACACACGGGGAGCCCACCCTTCCCGCCCCCCTCGTTGGCCGCAGCTGCTGGGACCGCAGCGGCAGGGAGATGTTCCGGAATTCTCTGCCTCCTCTCGCCTTCCTCTCGCTCGAGGGCACGTGCCCCGTCCCGGGAGGACCTGCACTTTGGAAACCACGCCGTTTCTTTCCAGGAGTTGCCTGGGCCATGGGGACTGCTGCCCTTTGCCACCCGGAGTCCCCAGGACTTAAATAAAATGAAATATGAGATATTAATATATTCTGCTGGCATTTCTTCTTCCCAGCTCCACGTGCTCCTGTCCCTCCCCGGCTGTGGCTGTAGGGAGCATGGTGAGATGTGGCCCCAGCCCAGAGCCTTTCCCGGTCTGTTGGGAAGCGCCATGGAGGGCAGGGGCAGGAGGAGCATCAGAGGGACGGACAGACAGACAGACAGAAGCTGCCACTTTTATTTTTTTTTGTTTGTTTGTTCTATTTTATTTTTTATTTACAGATTTTTGCAGAAAAACAAAAGCAAAAAATTCTTTTCTATAATGTCTCTATAAATCTATATATAATGTAATTACAGAGAACAACTAATTTTGATTTTAAACCAGAAATAAAACCAAACCTTTAATGAGTGACAGTGTCGCCATGCGGGTGTTTCTTTGGCCCTGCTGCCCAAGGGCAGGGTAAGGTGGGGGTCAGCATAGCTGGGAGGTGGCAAGGGGTCTCGTGGGGCAAGAACTGTGATTTCTGGCATTGCCTGGGCGCCAGCCCGGCCCCACACCACAGCCACCAGCAAGCTCCAGCCTGAGCCAGTGGGGCTGCTGGGTGCCTTTCGGGGCCGGGTGTGCAGGGGTGTACCTGTCACCTACCACAGGGCACAGAAGCCTTGGCCCACCTGGTCTGGCACAACCGGGGCAGCGAGGATTGCTGTGGCATGGTGGCATGGCCCAGTCCCACCACGCCTTGTGCAGCCCTCCAGGGACGCTGGCACTGCGGAGGTTTAAATGCCATTTCCAACGTTGTCTGCATAAACTTGCAGAGGAATGCTACTGGCCTGAGGGACAAAGCTGGGCTCAGCTCTCAGGTGCTCAGAAAGCTAAGGATCAATGCTGCTCCCACAGCAGCCTTTGGTTTCACCAAAAGAAGAGCAGGTCTTGCCCTTTCAGCAGCGGAAAGAGTTTCCACCTTCCCCGAGCTTTGCAAAGGTTGCTGAGATGTTGCTGAACTTAGAACCACAGAATTGTTTGGGTTAGAAAAGCCCTTTAAGCTCCCCAAGCCCAACCGTTCCCCTAACCCTGCCATCCCACCACTAAATCCTGGCCTTAAGCACCTCCTCTGCCCGGCTTCTAAATACCCCCAGGGATGGGGACTCGACCCCTTCCCTGGGCAGCCCCTTCCAGTGCCTGACAGCCCTTGCGGGGAAGGAATTTTTCCCAATGTCCAACCTAAACCTGCCCTGGCACAACTTGAGGCTGTTTCCCCTCATCCCATTGCCCGTTCCCTGGGAGCAGAGACCGAACCCCCCAGCTCCCCCCTCCTATCAGGCAGTTGTAGGCAGCGATAAGGGCTCTCCTCAGCCTCCTCTTCTCCAGGCTCAACAATCACAGCTCCCCCAGACGCTCCCCAGCAGCCTGGGGCTCCAGACCCCTCCCCACCTTCCTTGCCCTTCTCTGGACACGCTCCAGCCCCTCCATGTCCTTCTGGGAGTCAGGGGCACAACCCTGAACCCAGCATTCCAGGGGCAGCCTCACCAGTGCCCAGCACAGGGGCACAGTCACTGCCCTGCTCCTGCTGGCCACACCAGTCCTGACACAAGCCAGGATGCCGTTGGCCCTCTTGGCCACCTGGGCACACTGCTGGCTCATATTCAGCCACCTGTCGACCAACACCCCCAGGTCCTTTTCCGCCGGGCAGCTTCCCAGCCCCTCCTCCCCACGCCTGTAGTGTTGCGTGGGGTTGTTGTGACCCCAGGGCAGGACCCGGCCCTTGGCCTTGTTGAACCTGACATCATTGGCCTGGGCCCATGGATCCAGCCTGGCCAGGTCCCTCTGCAGAGCCCTCCTCCCCTCCAGCAGATCCACACTCCCGCCCAGCTCGGTGTCATCTGCAAACTGACGGAGGGTGCCCTCGATCCCCTTGTCCAGATCATTGATAAAGATGTTAAAAAGAGCTGGATAAAGTTGATAAAGATATTAAACAGACATCTTCCAAGCTAAACAGTCCCAGCTCACTCAGCCTCTTCTTATATGACAGCCACCCCAACCCCTTCATCATCTCTGTGGCCCTTATGGTCCTGGGAAGGGAGTAGGTTAGCACAGCAAAGGCCGAGATGCCCCCACTGATGGCAGAGCTGGGGATTTATTGGCCCCCAGGCCAAGCAGGGTCTGTCCACCAGCCCTTCCGGGGGTTTTTAAGCAAATCCCGGTGGGTTACAGCCTCCATGTCCTTTTTTCTCACTGGAGCTGAGCTTTTTGGGCTGGCTCCAGCAGAACACCAGGCGTGGCTGGCCACGCAGGGCATGGCCAGCATGCAGCCCCATGCTAACACTGCATGGTGTGTTGCGGTGCACAGGGTGTCCCAGATGGGGGACTTTACTGCATTGCTGGTAGCTTACCCTTCCTCCACCTGCCTGGAGGCTGGACAAGCCCTGGGAAGGAGCAGTGTTTCTCCCAAAGCACCACGCCACACTGTTGGCTGTGGGCAGCAAAGGACATGGGTCCCAGCTGGCACATACAACTGTCGGCAAGAGCACCCAAGAGGTGGAAGTGGCCCAGCCATCTTATATGTTTGGTTTGGTTTCTTGTCTGCCCTGAATAACAGTTGGAAATAGAAACAGACCAGTGCTCCAGTGGCCAGAGCCACAAATTCTGTCCACTCACCTACGTGGGTGTCCTCCTTGCCCTGCTGAAACCTTGCCCCATCCCCGCAGCACACCACCGCCTTTCAGGATAAGCTACGCCTTGGCTGTAGAGAGATCAGAGCAGGGAAGCAGCCTTCTGTTAGGGCAGGCAGGGAGCTGCAGGTCAGGACAAAATGACTCTGCTCCTGGAACTGCAAGGAATAATCTCATTATTTATCTGGGAAAAAAAAAAAACAACCGGATTAATTTAGCAATCTATTGCCCAGCCCCTTGCTCTGAATCATCGAAGACCTCTGCCTCATGGGCACTGCCAGTTCACCTGGAATTGCAGGACCGACCTTTTAACTGGAATAAACATCAAAAAGAGTCTTGTTTTTTGAACAGCACTCACTGGAAATGTTCAGTTTGCATCCTGCTTGTTTTTTTTTTATTTGAGAGCTGTGGAGGAGAAGGACAACCATCGCAAGAGCCAGTTGTTTGAAAGGAGGCAGGGGACCCCAACTTTTCCCTCCAGGACTTAATGTCTCCTCCAGCCCTCGGGCAGGAACCGCATGGCTTCATGGGGTCAATTCCCCAGGAGCCACTCTCACAGTGCACGGGGAAAAACACAGCACCACAGAGCCTCTTTGGCGGCAGCATGCTTGCTATTTCAAAGGAGACAGCGTGCCAGCACCACGTTTGGCAGCCAAATCTGTGTCAGCACTTAAAACATCGCCCTCTCGTATGGACGTGCTTGTGCTCAGCAGCACCGACGACTGTTGCAGCTACTTGCTCTTCTCATCAGAGCTGCAGCCCGTGGGAGGGTGTCTGTGTCACGGTTACATTACCCACGTGCTCCAGCTTTGGAAAGACATTACTTTTCCCCGTTTACTGCTGTTTTCCTTTTAAAGGAGTGCACATGGATTCTGAAGCACTTTGTGGTATTGGTTTTCACCTGCTGGTCTCAGGGTAGCGACCCACAGATCATCAGCACAAAATAACTCATTAGCCAACGTACCCTCCTCTTGGATGGCATCAGTACAACTGCCCAGGTTGTGACACCAAGAGCACCCACCAGCCAGAACGACCCCATGCAGACGCTGCCACTGTGGAACGCCACAAGCTCTGATCATCCCTTGTGTGAGAAATGAGTTAAATCTTGATTTTTAAGGGGCTGTGGTTTGGGAATCTCTGGTTTGAGCAGCCTCAGAGTTGGACCTCTCACCGTATGCCAGGCTTGTATGAAAGCATGTTTCCAAGGCATTCACCAGGGCACTTAGAAATGATTGGAACAGTGAAGTAGGCTGCGTTGAACCGCAGCAAAGCAACAGGCTCCTCGCGATCGTTGATGTGTTCCTCACAGGGCTGTCAGGCACAGGCGTACGGGCTTGTTCTCTGAGGACCACTCCTAGGGTGACAGCTGGGGCCCCATTTCGTACTGAGACCAAAGCGTGCTCCAGGCAGTCTCCAAAATTTAATTTAATGCTGGCTCTCAACCTTGGCTACTGTCTTCCTCAGAGCTGAGTGAGGAGAGGGGTGGTGACTCCGGAGGGTTCATACAGCGTGAGGGTGATGAAAGCATGGAGCTAGGGGACGAAGCGGGTGGGCTCACCTGGGGCCTCGGCGAGGTGGTCGGGAGCTCCTCAGCTTCAGTTCCTGCTGTTCTGCTCACAGGCAAGGCGTCCCTGGGAAAGGCCTTCCTTGGGCAACTTTTCCAGAAGGAGCATCTGCCTCTGGCCAGGCTTGGAGGCTGATTTTCAGGAGCACCCACTGAAACTGGGGGTTTGACTCCTCTGCAAATCAGCTCAAAAGCGCCTCCGAGTGAGAAACCCAAGATCAATAGGTCAGACCCCCAGCACACACTGGTAGAGGGTCTGGGACACTTTTGGCAGGAGAAGTCCAGTAATAGGTGTTTGCCAGAACAACTTCTATTTCCCAAGCAGCAACATTCCTACTACAAAAGACAAGCGACCATTTATCATCACATGGCTACAAACAAAAGGCAGAGGGATCATTAGCACTCATTTACTCCCAGCCCTGGCTGAGTAAAGGAGCGTAAGAAGCAATTTTACAGCCAGCCAGTGTTCCTCTCCATTTTGATTCCTGCCTGAACTAAGTTTCGAGCTTAAAGCAGGATGCATGGCTACACAAGAAAGATACACCCTTCTCCCCAAAATGACAGTGTGAGAATTGATGGGTTGACAGCTTAGAATAAATGGAAATGATTTTTTAAAAAAATCCCACTACAGAATCTCATTTCCTCAGAAACATTCTGAGCATATTCTCTATTCCATGCTGACTTAATTTCCTTTTACACCAACCCGCCTGGTGGACAAAGGGAAGGCAATAGATGTGGGTTGGGTTTTTCTGGATTTTAGCAAAGCTCTTGATAGTCCAACAGGAGTTGAACTCAAAGATCCTCATGGGTTCCTTCCAACTCAGGGTATTCTTTCTGTGATTCAAATTTCTCACACAATGAAGACCCCAGATGTCGTGGTTGTGGGCTACACCCTGTCACCTCTCATAATTAATGGTCACTTTTTGCCACTGCTTTGTAACTAATTTTTTTCTCCTTCGGCCAAGGCTGAAGAAACAGAGCTGTATCCTGGTGACTCAACACAGCTCATCCCCTCTGGCCGCTTGGTAAGCTACGGTTCCCCTGCTGTAACAAATTAATGGTCATAAACCTCAGAAGGGAACTTGGTCTGGGTTGTCAACAGCCCCGAAAGGAGTATCGGTGCTCACAAGGCAGCCCACGGCACTGCCACCGGTGCTCTGCTTCTTTGCAAGGACTGGGAGAGCTTAGGCAGGAGAAACCCATAAGGCAGGGGCGGGGCCTGATCTCCTCCCTCACCGCCACCACTCAGCCAAACTCTCGCCTCGCAGGGCAGCAGCCTGGCAGACCCTTCTCCTCTCCGCGACACAGCTTGACGAGACACGAGCTAGGACATTCAGGCTAGGATTTAAGGGTGCAGTCTACAGATGTTAACGTACACTACGTTCGCCTGGTGGTTTTGTTGCTTGCTAAGCAGGTTGGGGTAAAGCCTAGGCTGCCAAACAGCTTTTAACTCTGCCCTGCAGTGACATCTCCAGAGACAAAAATTTGGGGCAAGGTTTTTAATATCAGTTTCAACTCTTAACAGCCTTGTAACTCTTTAGTCCTACCAGCATGGGTTTGTATTGAGGTTTCTTTACATTTAGGCTTCTCTCAGAATTCCTGGCCTTACTGTCCTCCAGGGATTGATACGTGAGTAAAAGGAGCAAAAAATGCAGCTTCCTTCCAATGCACCTTATTTTTGAACTCTAACTATTTTAACCCGTTACTCTAGCTCCATTTCATGTGTTTTTATGGCAAGAAAAGACAAAGAGGATTCCGCAATGAGCCTGTAGAACTCTCCCCTCCTCTCAGCTTGCCTGTCAATGAGCTGTGGGTATGCAACAACCCTACTGGAGATGAGAAAGCACGTTAAACCCGAACGACTCAGCAACACAGGAAACTGCAGAAAATGAAAGACAGGCGAGGCCCTGTGCTTTCTCATAGAAATGCAGGCATCTTGCTATGGATGCTGTGGCTGTTTCCACCTTTTGGGGGTGGAAGGGGAAAGTCTTGGACAGAAAACACCATGGTATCTAACTTCTGATATGCAGGACCTGACCTTCTTAACTTCTCTAGCAGCTCCCTACTAAATACCTGGCACTGCATTCACCATTCCTGCGGTGCTGAAGCTCACTTGAGCAGTTTGCCCCACTCAGTGACAAGCTTGGCAAGCCCAAGGTCCTTTAAAACCACCAGGCAAACACCACCTAATCCCAGTAACTTGTATTTGCACAATTGCCCTGCAACTTCCCTAGTGATTGATTCACAACTGTATTGATTCCTCTCCCAGCTTAAGAAAAGCTTTGGTCTTTCAACTGGCAAACCCCTCCTCAGCAAGGAGGACGGCACAAATTTCAGTGTGAGCTTTCCCCGTGGCCTCATCCTCCTCCTCAGGAGCTCCTTCCCCTGGGGCTGGAGCATGGCCTCCTGCTCCAGTGGGCCTGCAAGCTTCGCCGGGGTGAAGGGGGAAGTTTTAGCTTATGCGAAGCTTGGGAGAGTCGTGCAGAGGCACGGGTGGGGGTGCTCGTGGGTGCCTGGGGCCCGGGCCTTCAGAGCCCGTGCAGCTGGGGCGCCAGGCGCTGGGGGGGGAAGGGGCCGCGGCCCCATGGGGCTCCCGGCGCACCCGCCGGCTCTGCCCGGCCACCTCCCACGCGGTGCCGCCTGCCGCACCGAGAAACCCAGCGGCAGAGCCAGCGGCAGGGCCCAGGCGGACTCCCCGAGGGAAGCGAGGAGCGGCCGGGCCGGGCCGGGCGAGGCAGGCTCCCACCGCCGCCATCCCGCCCTCAGCGACGCGTGACGCACGCACGCACAGACACGCACCGGCTGACGCCGCGGCCCCGCGTTTGAAGTTGGCGCGCGATTCGCGCCCCCCTCCCTCCCGCCCCGCCCGCCGCTCCCAGCCTGCCCCGCGCGGCCGCTGCCCCGCGCGCCGTCCCTCCCTCCTCCCCCGCCCTCCCACCCCTCCCCGCTCCGGCCGCCGGCCGCGGCAGCCGCGCTGGCGCAGGCGCACTCCGCCCGCCCGCCGCCATTTTGTGTCCGAAGCGACTGTGGAGCGATTAAACCGCGAGCTGGTGCTGGGCGCTAGCGGCGGCCGCGGCGGGGCGTGCGGGGCGCGGCGGCTCCGCGGGGCCCGTGGGCGGCGCGGGGCGGCGGCGGGGC